>JAGFPH010000124.1:725932-739553 GCA_018207615.1 Philaenus spumarius | reverse complement strand
GTAGACAACTGTAGAATTATTACATATGTAGACAACTGTAGAATTATCCCATATGTAGAATCTGCAACATGATTCACAAACAAACTATTGTTTTTGTTGATTTATAAGTTGTTTTAGAAAAATCACATTATCTTATAAAAAACCCGAAAATAATAGAAGGAATTAAAACTATAAAAATAACCTAAGAGAACTGGAAATAAAATTCAAAATAAGCATTTGAAAAATCAAAGGTATATAAAGCAAAAACAAACAAAGTTATATGAATGATCAGTTTGTTATTTGATAGGAATACTGTTATTGAAGGAATAATGTTTTCAGCTCAGTAATGTCAGTTTTTTTTCAAGTTAGGGGACACTTCCCAACCTAGATAGTGAACTGCATACTCTATGTAATTTAGTTTACAATAAATAAAGTTAAATTATTTGTATTTTTATAACGTTTTGTTTATTAGCTATACATTATATATGTAGTTACTTCTTACAAGTCATTCAAAATTACATTAAATTAATTTGTTTTGAAAGAGAATGTTCGAAAATAAGAACAAAAATTTGGTTACACCTGGTCGAAAGAATATAATTAAACTAATTTACATTTTATTAAAAAATATGTTTATATATAAAGTCGAGTATTCAAAGCAGGGCAATCTAAAAAATACTTACAATTCAAGTTTAAATTCAATTAAATTTATTTATTTAGGACAATTAATTAGTTAATGTTTAAACAATCGTAATTGGAAAATAAACAATTAAAGTATCTAACCATTTACATTTGAATATGTTAATTAAATTTAAATTTACTCATGTAATCTAATCTTGGTTACCGTTACTGTCCAATCAAATTCACATCATGTTCTACATTTTATTTATATACAAAATATTTGAATTACAATTAATGTTAATGAGACAATAATGTAACAATAAATACAATATTAAAAAGGTTTATATGCTTAGAAAAGTAAACTTATTTAAAAACCTAACTTAATAAGTTAGCTTACTTAATTTTTAGCTTGTTTAAATACAATTTATTGCTTTACTATTAGCAAAAATAAATAAAATGTTATAGTCGTTAAATAAAATATAAATTTAAAATCACCGTCGTTAAGTATGTTTTTTATTAAATTATCACATACATTATTTCTCAAGGCCATTTTTTTGTCGGTACGCCATAACTTCCTTAATACATCATCAAATTACATGAATTTTAAAGCTTTCCTTAACCGCTACACCGGAAAAATATACAAAATACAATTATACGAAAAAATAAAAAAAAAAAGAAATAAAAAGAATCCGAAAGTAACAGTGATGTAAGATAGTAAGTTGTAGGGATATTTTCCTGACGTTGACAACACTGATGATAACAATTCCCAGCTGGAGAGCTGCCGTTACGCCACTACATTGCTATTTACATTGACGCACTAAATACGCACTATACGGTACTAAATATACGGTGTGTACTTTAATTAAGTGGGATTTATGTAAGTTAGAATGCGAATGCTTCGCACGGGTCAGCTAGTTATTTATTAATTTCGTATAAATAAAAAGTCATAAAAGACAATATATTAACACGAATATTTTGTCTATCCTTGTAAAAAATAATATTTTTTTTAGTCTAAAGAATTATATATGTAATTCATCTAATTCATATAATAATTGCCTCCCATCTCATTTAAAGAACAATGCTATAATAGGTTTTTACAAACGTAGTACAAAAATATTTTTTTAAATATTCCATGAAATCATAAAATCTTTGTATTCCCTCAAAATACATATAATCATAAGTTTATAAAACATAGTGATTGTTTACAAAATATCACACTTTGTTAGATAATACCCGACTGAAAATCAAATAAATGCAATGTTGTACTAATTCTGGTTATCAGCATTTGTCTTATAACGACACTATTTCCTTATTCATAAGAAGCCAATTTTTGCACAATAATCAGTAATTAAGCTCAAGTTTAGTATCAGTCCAATACTATAATCCGGTCAACCATTAATTACAGTCTTTACAATTAAAAACGATATTTAACAGTTAGGTATAACATCTTTTCAACTCTGTTAATATAATATGATACTCATTCAGTAAGACCAGTATCTAAAAATTAACGTCTACTTTTACAAAACTATGCCATTTTAGTTTCCTGCAAACAATTTTCATAAATAATAGCTAAGCACTAAGCAAGCATAATATACATTTTCTTATTACAAAAAAGGTAATTGCAACACTCAAATGGTACGTGTACAAAATAACCTAAATAGTTAAGTAGTAAGACAGTACGAAGAGCACTTAACAAATAGTTATTTGATATTTAATATATTAAACTTTGTTTTTCATGTATACAAATTATAAATAAATATTGAGCTTGACTTGTGAGAAGATATACTTGATGGAATAAACTTTGAACAAAAAATCGCACAACTAATACGTTTATTAATTCAAACGCGTTTCAATGACAAAGTTGCCATCTTAAGTGATGCATGAGCTACAATAGTCAAACTATAACTAACTCATTTGAAACGCGTTTGCACCACTGAAGATGGCGACTTTGTCGTTGAAACGCGTTTGAATTAATAAACGTATTATTTGTGAGATTTTGTTTTCAAAGTTTATTCTATCAAGGTATAAACATCGTTTATAACTTGTTTAGTTATATTTCGTGCTCTGTGTTTAAAGCATTCGAACTAAAGATGTATATGCTCAAATGTATATTATGATACATTATTTATCCTAGTAAAAATATCTTAAACAATATGTAAATATTATATTCATTTCGATGGAAAGCATTGAGAGTATAAAGACTTTGATAAAATTTTATACAACACAAAAATTTAGGAATTTATTTAATTGTTTACTTGAAAGACTGAATAGAAATTTAAAAATGTAACCTGTACTTGAAATTTAGAAAATAAATTTTGATATTTAAAAAAATTCTCATTTTATTATCATTAACTGAATACTAATTATTGAATTATTATATTCCTAAATTACGATTGTTTTAATATATTTACATTACTTTTATGACCTAAATTTTGTTAGGTAGAATTTATAGTATTTTTTTATAATATGATACATTGAAAGTAACATTGTTATGAATTGTTATTTATTCTTAATAACTTTTTAATAAATTTTTTAACATTTGAAAATAATATTAAATAACTTTCAAAAACTTATGCTAAAATATGTTAAAGAAATTGTATTTTTTAATTCAAGCTGAATCTTTATGAGTTTTTCTAAATTGCATTAACGTTTAAATTGAAATTCGTGGCCTTCTTTAAAATACGGAATTTAATGAATAACTGCAGAAACTGATTGGTACTTGTCTTATGTTAAACTTCTGCTATATATATATATATATATATATATATACATATATATATATATATATATATTTGTTATGAAATATTGATATGATAACTTATAACTTATAACTTGATATGATATGATTGATTTGTTAACTTGAATTAGATATGTTGTAATGGAAAAAATCTGGTTATTTTAAATCTCGAGAAGGAATTGAAAAATCAATAGAACTAATAAAATAATTAGTCATATAAACTTAGGCTCTGTCATATACCGAGTATTAATAAGTATATAAAGCTTTTTCACTGTTTAGAGTACTACTTACAGAGACAGTGTATATTTAACCTTTTTTTAACACCACGATTTGTAGTATTAGATCAGAAGAACTAAAACGGTCGAAATAGAATTTTCACAACATTTTTAACAAAGGAAATCTTTTGTCTATTGGAGGGGAAGAAGCCTTAAGTCGGGGATTTTTCTAGTTAGCTGAATCTAAGATCCACTAAAGACACTACGATCTTCAGATATCCTAAGAAAGGCTTTTCAGAGGCTAGCTGAGGGAACGACTATCTTGGAATACTCGCAGAAGCAGCGGATTGGAGCGTCATCAACATAAGCCAGAGAAGTAAATCTTGAAGAAAACACGGTATGTGGGTCATTCGAAAACAAAACTCGGGTAAAGAGTAAAGGACCGTATAAATCGTTCTACTTTACAAATTTGTAAACTTTGCAGGACTTAGGAGGATTCCAGAAGACAAATATCACCAGGAAAAGAATCCAGGACAAAGGACTGAAGCTAGAAAATCTTGTTTTCTTGTAAGTAAAAAACTATAAACTTGTTTTCTATCCTAGGGAAACTAAAAAAATGAATCAATAAAGGAAAATAAATAAATAAATTAACATCAGGGGAAAGTTTTAAAATAATAATATTATAAATAAAACATAAAATATGTCTTAAGAATGTTCCATCGAGGGGGGGGAGGGGTAGCGTACGGAGCAAGCGATCTCCCCTAGTTTTACAATAAGAATTTGTATCCAATGATTTAAAAAAGCATAGTATAAAAACACCACAATAAGTTAGGTATTGTTATACTCGTTATACATCTCCAACAATTAAAGTCTGTGTGATACACATTATAGATACTCAGATTTTTAATAAAAAATGTATACTATGATGTTTTATAATAGTAATGCTTTAAAACATGATCTGTAAAATGGATAGTATTTGTAAACTGGTATGAATTTTGTATAAGAAGTTGTTCAGTCCAAACAAATAATAAAACCTTTGTTTATAATTAGGCCTACTTGTAATATAATTTTGTAATAATTATAATAGGATTAATATTACAAATAAACCTCCGAAATAATCAACCTATAGTCTACATAGTAAATTCTACATCAAAGATTGTTTTACTGTATGATTTGGAAAAGAAATTAAACAACGATTCATATTTTTTGTCATTAGCGATTTAAGATTATAAACAGTCTGCTCCAGATCCCTTGGGTATGAGATACGACATGAAACCGATATTATAGCAAAGATACAAATGTAATATTTTTATTTTTATTATAAATCACTACACTATTAAATATAAAGTTTCAGACACTAAGGTAAGACAAACACATATTATGTACGATAGGCTTGATTCACATTAAGACTAATGGTTTATTTAAGTTGTTTATTGATTGTATTCTTTGTTAAAAATACAAAAAAGAAGATAAAGCCAAACTGGAAATACAATTTACTCACATATCTAAGTTTATAAACAATATATTGTAAAAAAAAAATATTTATTAAATACGATATATTGCAAAATGTCTTCAGACAATTAATTTATAGTTTAACCCTTCCCTTGAAGTTAGGACCAGCATTTGCTTTGACGTGGGCTTGTAATAGTTTACACTTGTCATTTAAGTGGATTGTTTCGTCATGCACCACCCATTCATGAGAATTGCAAGAGTCTGATGATTTTAATATAAAATAGTATTATTTTAAATAGCATAATTTAGATTTATTTATGACAGATTTTGAAAAACAGCTAATTATTGCTATGCCATATTTATCGTTTTATACTCAAAATAACGCTTTTAAAAGTAACTCTTAAATGGATAGGCGATATAAAAATTTTCAAATAAATAAATAAAGATGAGCTTGCTGTTGAAGGAAATATCTTCTGTATTCCCTTATACTAAAATGGCGTGTAAGAAGAAATACAATAATTTATAAATATTTACAATCTGTATTATGGCAAATAAAATAATAAATAAAAGCTACTTTAGACCTGAAAAAAATGTATAGCATTTTCTTTTTTTACATTCTAAAATATTGCACTTGTAACGTGAGATATGTTTTTTCCACTAGAGCAATACGACAACGAAGGTTTTGTACTATCTTCTTTGTAAAATCGTTCATAAACTTTCTAATAAAAGTGGTAAACTTTGTAAGTAAATTTAATCTACTTTGTACGTTCTTACTGTGCAACACGTGTATAGCCAACACTTCTTACATAGTTAGTCGCAAACAACGTACTTATTGTTTCATATTTCCTTTCCTGCTTCTAAAGTTCGTTGTTGAAAAAAGAAAGAAGCATTTGCTTATGCGTTCACGCGAATTAATTTCATCTAACGATTAATTATTATGTAAACAAATTTAAATCTTATGTATCATCTAATACTTAAACTGTTAAATAAATAAAGTAGTATGTCCTAGCTGCTGTAATATACAATATATAAATATCAGGTGTCAAATTTGATCATAAATATTGTAAAATAATGTGTGTATTCAAATAAAACCACTACCTAAAATGCTTAGATAAATTTTGTTAAACAGACTTAGTCGTTTATAAAAATCTTTATATTAAATTAAATTTTCGTCAAATAAATTTGAAAATGCAGAGTTTTTTCATTATATTTTGTCCATCTTAACTTATTTTAAATTTAAGTGAAACAAATAATAATATGTTTTTTATATTTAATTTTTACACAATGCATGTACTGTTATGTAACCATTTTACCAATGTATTAACTTAATGCAATTATCTGTTTTGTGAATTTTATTTCTTAACAGTCATCAAAGGATTTTTTTCAACTCTGTACTAAGTCATAAAACAAAAATAGTTTGAACAAGTGGTTTAATAATTTGAAACATTAACTGCGATATAGCTGAATTCAAGTATAATTCAAATAAACAATTAATTATAATATAAAGGTTAACATAAAATATAAGAGTGACAATGCTACTTATAGTAATTTTTATATTGTCAATATGGACATTATAGAATAACTCAAATTAATATAGCAATAATTATTATATAATACATTTGATTTATTCTTATTAGTGATATACAGTTAATTCCATTAAATAGTTTTTTTACCAAAGATCCTTTATACTTTTATATACTCCACTGCTAATTGTGCATGTAGTCTGAGGGGGAAAAGGACTTAGTTATATAATTAATAACATAGATACACCTCAATCTAAACTTTTGTCATTAGCTTGAGATTGTATTTGTTTTCTACTACAAGCTCATCAAAACTAGAATTTTTTTTTTAATATAAAATAAAACCATTAATCAAAAATAACTGTTGCACAAAGACATGTTATATACTGTACCCTAACTATTGTCATACCAAAAATAAGTTAGTTACTAAGCATATTAATGGTTGTTATATATTTTGTAAATATATACTCATTTATGTAGTAAAAATATTTAGTGTGATCACAGTCGGTAATGATTTTGAGAAATTGATGTGATAGTTTTAATTTGTATCTTATTAAAGATGAAAATCAGGTTTGAGTTTAATGAAATATTTACATAACTGCCTGTGTTGTAGTAAGGTACATATTTGAATAACATTTAATTATTATAAAATTTACTTGTACCACTATGCTGAGCTAACAAGCTCAAGCAAGAATTGCCCATTATCAGTTAATAAGGTTACGAGACCCTCCCGTTAACGACATGAAAATAAAGTCGAGTTTGTAAATAGGGGAATGCCTTACCTATTCCTAATAGTCGATCGTGTAATATTGTTGAACGAAATATGGAAATATGAGATTTTATGGTCAGTATGTGTATATTAAAAACAAGGTTATCTAAACAAGGTTATCACAAATTTAAGAATATTATTTATACAGTAGCTTTTACCTTTCGTAACACATATATTTCCGAATATATTACTGAACAGTGTTGAAGATTTTTATTTTAAAAACAATGGCACTATAATATAATTCAAATAGTAATCTGTAGATAGACTATAAATCCATTTCACCATTGTAATAATACAACCGCAAAATGCACACTTTGCTACAGTTCTGTTCAATCAAATTTTATAAAATCCAAAACTAAAATATCCTGGATAAATGGTACCCTTTAGCGAACCGCTTTGTTAAGAGCAATTAAATGCTGAAAAAGTCATAACACTAGTAATTTTTACTTAATTATTAATGTTTGGATATTTCAGTTGACTAATGTATTAAAATAAACACACACAAACAAGGTAATATAGCTTAATTCATTATTTTAGAGTTAAAAGTCGTGTACTGTGGAAGGTTTTAGATAATAAACTCCTAGATAAGTAACTTATCAGTTGTAATTAAAGCAACCGTTGTTTTAACTATAACTCTTGTCGATTATCAACAGTGATATACTTTAATAAATGTTTTTGAAGTTATTTTATTACTAACACAATTCTAATATCGGTTGTTGGAATTAGACTATGCAAAGTTATAGTAGGTGAACTTATCGTTTATAGTTTGTATGTAAAATTTTCAATTATTGTTTAAGCGTCTATACTTGTTGTAAAACAAACCAGACAACAATAACCTTTAATAGAACCAATTAATTATGTGGTCAAATAATATACTGAACAAATTCAAGAGATAACCAATTTTGCAGTAGCAAATTTTCCGTAGAAAACGTATTTACAAAAAAATATTGCATTTTGTGTTTACTATATAAATACGCAATCTGTTTTAATGTTTTAAAATTTGCATATAATTCGATTTAAAACTATGCAATTAATATCAGAGAACTGTTGTCAGAAATTGTGTCTCTGATCATGTTTTAGATAAGAGGCAAATTATTAATGACAGGTTTGATATTGTAAAATTGTCTACTTCTACTGTTAAAATAAAATGCTCTTATAATATACATGGAAGTAGTACTAAACGAAATATGATAATTATAATTTAAGGTTTCGTAAGAAGTAATGTATTGTTTACTTAAATATGTATCTTAAAATATCGTGGTTTATATTCCAGTAAGATATTTTTCTCAAGCAAAGACACGTTAACCTGATACTTGGATTAGAATCCACAACGATATAATAATATAAAAATGCAATATATATTTTAAACTAAGTAGTACTTTAAGCGTTTCCAGCAAGGATTATCTTTATACGCCAGGTTTTATGAACGTAGTTTTTCTCTCGCTATACATATAGTAATCTTCAATACAGTTTTATTACTCTTTCGATCGTTAGCCTACTTTTAAAATGCCAACTTCAAACTAAAGATTATGTGATTTTCAATTTTATTTTGAATAGTTTTTTTTTTCTAATAGTTACAAATAAAATAAAATAAATAAACAAGAAAATGTATTTGTTAATCTTACTTAGAAGTATATTATTTCAAGTCTAAATCGTAAGTGTATGTTAAGATAGATTACATATCCCAATACTCCTACAGACATTTGCACTTAGCACTTCATGTTTCTACAAGCATTAGCGTGATTGAGGGACAGGCCCACAGAACATGTAATATTCTATTCAATATTCTGTGGGCAGGCCTCATTTTTACCAGCAAGTCCCTAAAGGTTGCGTTTTTGTTCTACCTTGTACATTTAAATAATCGATTCCTTACGAATCGATAATGAAATGGTTTTTAAATAATGTTTAGCTTACTATAATATATTAGGGTGGGCCGAAAAAACTAATGTTTTTATTCGAAGTTGTAATAGAGTGGAAAACTTGCGAATTACATAGACAAAAAAATATAAAAAAATTATTAAAATCTGTTGACATCTTTCGGTCGTGCATAGACCCTGAAGTTTGACAAAATCTGAATAAAACTAAATTTTTGGGATTATTTTA
The DNA here is from genome assembly GCA_018207615.1 of Philaenus spumarius. NCBI lineage: Eukaryota > Metazoa > Arthropoda > Insecta > Hemiptera > Aphrophoridae > Philaenus > Philaenus spumarius. The sequence continues at coordinate 730,160 of JAGFPH010000124.1, read as the reverse complement.
AACTATTTTTAATTATATGTTTTCGTGATGTAATAGTTTGAAACATCTTCAAATAGAACCTAAAACATGGGTTTTTTAATTTGGTTTAGATCAGTTGATATCTTCCGCTCGCGCTTAGGGGGCCTAAACTTTGACATAATTTGTATCTTTAATATATATTTTTTTAATGCAATAGTTACAGTATTTTTATTTTTGAACATAAGAACATTGTGTTTTATTATGGTTTGAATAAATTAACAACTTTCGGTCACGCAATGACCCTAATGCTATAGAAACAGTACCTAAAAAAAGATAGTTAGGCCTATGGTATAATGGGTGACAATAGTAACAGCGGGCATGTTACTTTTCGACTTGCTCTATATTTATACAGCTTAAATATTGAACATACAGTATAGTTTTTCCATTCCTGGATGAGTTTTGCCATACTGTATGAGTTGCCATCCCGCCACATATTTATGAACCTAGTACTTCTAAATGGCCAATCGGTGAAAAGTTAGTTGACTGCTAAAAACTGACGGTGGTTAACTTCCAGAGTATTGATTGTCAGATCGCAGAGATAGACAGAAACGTTCTTAGCAAAGATCAGCTATACCTATTTGATATTTCAAAGGCAATACAATCAGGAACCTGTAAAGAAGATTTGGCTGTACGAGATCCTGGGCATTTATCACATTCGAGATGGTTGACTAAAGCAAATGGAACTCTCAGATTGTACATACGTGAAGAAAGCCCCTCACCTGAACTTCAAGAACTAGTTTTGTTTATATTGAAATCATACATGCCAATGTGGTTTATCATCAAAACACTTTACAGACGGCCCGAAACATTTTTATCAAGCAGTACAATCTACCAGGTATTTGCTAAAACCTTTGCTTGATGTTGTCTATTCTGTGATTGAACGGAATGCCTTTTCCCCACCCAGAACACTTACTGTTAGCCATGATTCAAGATGACAAGACACACATAAGAGAGCTTGGACTTCGAAGAATTCTGAAGGCAAGGCAGATAGATGCAAGAAGGAAAACAGTAAGAACATTAACACCACCAAAAAATCAACTTCAATGTGCAAAAATACTCAGAAATGGTCAACTTGATGGACTGTGAATTATCTCCTCTCCCATTGTTGGCAGAAATCAGTGACGACTAGATCAAATTGCACATCGACAGTGACTCAGGCCCGTATTTATGAACGCAACTTGAACAGCGCCTTAACTTAGCTCAAGACCTACTCGGCTAAGGAGCTCTTAACTTTCAATGCTAACTTGAGAAAATTTGGTATTTATAAACATTCCTTGACTTTTACCGAGTGCTCCTTAGCCAAGGCTGATATCAAGTTACGCACGGTATACAATTATACCGCCATGTTAAATTGAATTTGTTTTGCTTGCAATAATTTAATTTTATTTGTTTACGACTTTGATCATGGAAACAAAACGAATTGTGTACACCCAATTTGAGAAACAGTTTGTCAAAGAACTAGTTTTAAAATACAAACATTTTCTTGAATATAAAAGAAAGGACGGTGCAACGATTCTAGAAAAAAACAAAGCTTGGGACGATATTTCACTAGAATACAATGCTGTCGCCAACCATCACAAGGTAAACATTGCATTTTTAAGTTTTAGATTATTATTTTTGCATTAACTCAAAAGATCTATTGAATCTTAATACCTAATATGTTGTAAATTATTTCGTTCTATTTGAATAGGATGTCTGTAGTTTTAAATCGAAAAACTAAGAAGGTTATGGTTGCTTACATAGGCCTATTTAAGTATAATTTTATAACCTAGCCATAATTAGTAGTATTGGATTTGTTACTGATAGTCTATATGGATATTTTTTAACTTCTGTATATAATAGATCCTGATTTTATATTTAAATTATTTATTAATAAGAAGCAACCTTGTTTAAATTATTATTACACAATTTATTGTTTGTAGGCTCTACCTAAACACAACTTCATTTGTTTGGTTTGTAGGCTCTGATTCTTTGTTATTTCACTAATTTTGGCAAATCATAGGGTTTTTGCTAATGCAGGCTGCTCTATTGGTTAACAAACTGTTAATTTTTGTGATAATTATGCTACATTTTTATGCTACATAATTATGCTAGGCCTAATTACAATATTTACAACTAAACCTAGGCTACATTGTGTAGTAAGTTGTCATTTGAAAAGACATATATGCTTACATTGGATATGGTAAAACTCATGGTTTTTTCTTCCTTTGCAGAGGACACCAAGGCAACTACGGAAATGTTGGGACAATTTAAAATCCGAAAAAAAGAAAGAATTGGCAAAGATCAAAAAAGAAGTACTCAGTACAGGTGGAGGGCCAGCACCAAAGTTCCCTGAAGATGACCCTTGTGAGGCTTTTGTTGGCACTTTTGCCACAGAAATTGAAGGAGCCATTGACAGTGATACAATAGCTCTGTCGCAGGTAATATAATTAGGCCAACTTAGTATTTATTATACTAGGCCTAAACAGAAATAGCATTTGTTTGTCATAATAGTAGTATACAAATACAGTCAGCCTGTCGTACCTGAAATTTGAATCAGTTACATTAGTCAAACCAATGCACCAATGTAAGTCATCCCTTATCAAAGTTTAACTTTTTTAGTGCTCTCTTCATTGAACTAAACCAATATCATTTAATTTTTTACAAAAAGTACCTGTACAACATTTGTTGTGTTATTTGGTTTTGGTTTATAGATAGGCTAATATAAAAATATAGATTTTTTTAAACTTACAAATAGACTGCTAATTATAAATACAATAATATTACACAGTTAAGAAATAGTAGTAACAATCATAAATAGTTATGTACAAATATTTTTCATTCTAAAACATACAGGTCATTCAAATCTTCTGTAGTTAAAAAGTTTCTTTATAAAGTTTTTACTTCATGTGTTAAAATTGCTCATAAGTTAACAATATTTTACAACTGGGTACGCAAACACTAAAATATTACTATATCATATTTTTGAAAAAAGAATACTATTTCAAGTAATTAATTATTAATTAAAGAATTTATCTATTTTGCAGGTGGGTGCAGGACATTATTTGGTGACAGATGATGGCATCCTTATACCAAACGCATCTAATGAGTGTGAAGAGTTGGATGTTGATAATCTAGATAGGCCTACTAATTCTGCAAAAGTATCAGGTATGTATCTTTTGCATAATAGCGAAATAAAATATTAATATTGAATATAACTCGTGTTCTTAAAAAGTTACTACATTACGAATTTATATAAATTTGTAATGTATCATATTATAAAATGTAAAGACTTTAGATATTATTATAAAGTAAATATTGACATAAATTCAGGAACATTATAAATATATATATATTTACATATATATATATAGGCCTATGTGTGTGTGTGTGCTTTTAGATTAAATTTTGAACTACATTTATTATTTGTTTCAGAAAACCCCTCTCTTAATTGTACCACCTTCAAACAAGGTGGATTAGTTAATAGAAAACGGAAACGAGGAGTTGATGAAGAATGCGAAGAACGAATTAAAAGAGTAAAGGCTTTAATAGCAAATGACAATGAAATTCATTTGCTAATTTTATTGTCAAGGAGCTCAAATTAAAAATTGAAGCAAGAGAGCAGGAGATTCAAAATGCAGCCGAGGCTCATGCTGAGGAAATGGCCTACAACAGAAGGAAAAGAGAAATAGAACTCAAAATATTAGAGAAAAATTTACAATAATTTTTGTTTTAGTATAACAGTTTAGTTTAAATTATAATATTAAAAACTACTAAAAAGTATAATGTATGAACATTATTTATTACTTTGGTTTATACCTTTTAACTATATGGAATAGAACAATTCCTTTCACCCAAAATGTTCAGCAATAAATGCCCTTTTGATAACAGCCCCTCTCCTGTTATTACAAACACTACGCATACCAAGTGACTGATGTTCATCATTTTCAAAAAGGTCTTGTTCAGGTGTTACTGGTGGTAGTTGCTCTCTGCACATAACCGCAATATTATGTAATACTGCACATGCAGATATTATATGCGTTGTTGTGCTCAACTTATAAGCTAGCTGCCTTTTTAAGCAAGAGAACCTTCTCTTCCACATTCCAAACAGTCTCTCCACAATGCATCTTGTTGCTGATTGGCAGTGGTTGTACCTTTCCTCTGAAGCACCTTGAGGATTTAAAACTGGTGTAAACAAGTACTGGTTTTGTGCATATCCACTATCACCCAG
>JAGFPH010000124.1:706189-722496 GCA_018207615.1 Philaenus spumarius | reverse complement strand
TCGATTATCTGTTCAAAATATGAATAGCGTTATTATATATGAAACAATACATTCTACTACCACAACATTAAAGCAATGCAATATTACAAATAATTTTATAGAGCTCAGGCGCCAAGAGACTATAAAATATTTGCAAAGAACATAATACTTGTTGACTTGGTAGAATAGACCTGTATGTTTGACTTTTAAAATGAAAAGAGATTGGAAACGTTTTGAAAGCTGTATATATACTAACATTTGAGAAGTGGGGGACTATCTCTGTAACTTCTTGTTGTTAGGACGACCTCGCCCGCGTTAGATAACTAGAGGTTAGACAGATAACTCGAGGTGAGACAGATAACTCGAGGTGAGGCACTGTCTAACCAAAAGAAACTGTTTTTGCAACCAGATAAGAGTTACGTTATATAATGTTGTTTTGTAAGAACAACCGCGTGATTTTTAAGTTATCTACAAGTTATACTTGTAGGTCATTATCGATTTCTTATATCTTAATGTGGGTCACTGACTAGTCAAACACATTTGTTTCTCAAACATGGTTTATTGAAGTATCTTGAAGTATTTGAAGTATATTGAAGTATTTTTTTTTTTTTTTTTTTTTTTTTTTTTTTTTTTTTTTTTTTTTTTTATGAGAAGGGTTTGGAGTAAGTCAAAAGGAGTGGGAATTCATGTTATATATACAATGTTATATGCTGTCTTCTGTTTAATAATAAAAAGAGCTTCAACATGACTAATCCGCATACTGTTGCTTCTTTGAATAGGGCTTATTTCAATCATATTTTCAACGACGAATCTATAAAGAAACTAGTGTCTTCGCACTTTACAGAACTGTGCTATACATAACGCTTTGAGACTTGCGGACACCTTGGAACATGTTTGCGAATGTAAAGAAGAAACGTAAGACTGTTGGTGATCGCGTACCTATAAATACAGCTGAAATTTAATGAAATTGTTCATTCTATCAAAACACATTTAAAGATACAACATCATGAGTGATTCTAATATTCAATCGTTAACCGAAAAATTTAATCTTGTCTCTAAAGCCAAGGGTGTAATAACAAAAAAATGTTCGGAGTTAAAACCTCTAAAACATTATTCAATTCACTCTTTCCTTAAAATGGAGACTCAAAATGGGGATGCAGTGATAGCAGTACTCGGAGATTCACCGTACAAACATGGTAACGATCCTAAACTACAAGTATTCTTACCGAAAAGATTCGTAGATTTATTAATACACGAAGATTTGGATTCAATAGCAAAAGGTCAGTACTATCTTGTTTCACATGGACCATCAGGTGTGAACTCGACAGAGCTAACACTTCATGCAGCGGAAAACTAAAAAAAATTCCATCTACTACTCTTCTCCCACTCCTTTTCTCCCACTACTTTATATGTAACCCACCACTTTTATAGAGGATAAAAAGAGCTGACGATGTGAACTTGCTTCAGTTGCTTATTTCTTGTGGTACAGGAAACAACTCCCTGAAAATGGCTGACACAGGTAAGGAGTTTGTTACAGTTGTTATCGATATCTGCAAACAGTCTTCAACATCATCTAATAAATCGATACTTTATACTACCGCTGTTAAGGTTGATGCTAGCGACAGCGATTTGATTTCAGTCAAACTAGAAACTAACTCCGATTCGCATCGTGTTACCAGCAAAGAAGTGCATTTTAGAAAAAATTTAAAACCAATAATACCTGATACAACTTCTTTAACTTTATATAACGTGTGTTTTAAAAGTTATCAAAGCAATTCCTCTAGATTGGATACGTTTAAAAACAGTCCTGAAATTTTGAAGACTGCATCTCAAATGTTTAGCGATGCTGGTTTTTTTTATGCAGGTGAGGAGGATAAGACAATATGTTTTTGCTGTGGAATTGGTTTAAACGGTTGGAAAGACAATGATCATCCTTGGATCGAACACGCAAAATGGAGTAACACGTGTGCGTTTGTTTTGGTGACTAAAGGAAAAGGATTTATCGATAAGGTTTGTGGATACCCCTCCAATTTGAAACGTCAACTTCCAAATTTACCTACAACAGAGTGTAAAATCTGTTTATCGGATGAAGTGCAAGTACTTTTTTATCCTTGCAAACATTTAATATCTTGTGTTTCTTGTGCTCTGTGTTGTACAAACTGCGGTGTATGCAGAGAAAAAATAGATTCATTCGCAAGAGTGTTTCTATCTTAGCAAACATTTTAAAAATCGTCACGTGGATCAGTATACCTCCTGGGGAGATTACCACGTTAAAAAAGTATCAATGCGCCGGATAGCTGTACAGCATGATTTGGTAAAAATCTACTGTGGTGTGGAAACCAGCTATAAATTCGCCGAAAATCTGTACAGCATGATTTTTTTTAAAGTCAACTGTGGTGTGGAAACCAGCTTAAAAGTTCTTTGTTAGAACCTGAAGCGATAGCTACAAGTCGTACGGTGTTATTGTAGAAATTTACTTCTCTATAATATACCGTAAATTGGAAATCGACTTTAAGCTTTCGATCGCTTCGTAAAAAAATAAGTACTCCCAGTGATCGTGATCGATCACTGGGAGTACTTATTTTTTTACGTGTATGCCGTGGCCTTGACATACTTTAAAACCCCCTCCGAAGTACACTGTTAAAATAGTTCTGACAAAATTATATGAACTCAGAACTTTGTTAGATCCTCGAGATGGTTAGTATAAGAGAGAGAGACAACATAATTTTCTATCACACACATCATACTTCCCACGTCACTAACCCACGTCACTAACCCACGTCACAATTCTACGTCACTAACCCACGTCACTAACCCACGTCACAATTCTACGTCACTACCCCACGTCACTAACCCACGTCACAATTCTACGTCACTACACCCACGTCACTAACCCACGTCACAATACTACGTCACTACCCCACGTCACACAGGTTATGACGTCATAGAAAGTTGTGACGTATTGCACCCGCCACTTCAGGTTGTGACGTCATAAAAAGTTGTGACGTATTGCACCCGCCATTTCAGGTTGTGACGTCATAAAACAAAATGGCGGATTGCACCCGCTTTTCCCCCTACTAAAACAAACTACCTATTTAATTAATACATACATTTGACTTCGATATTAAAAACTCGCTTAACCTCTACGAACTGAAATATGGATTCTTTAATCAGAAAATAATTTGTCAAGGTAGGTATAGAGCAACTTTGACAAATGGAGATATTTTGTCAAGGGCTACTTGACGAAAAGGAGCCCTTAACTCTTTCATGTGGTCAAGGAACGTTTTATAATACCATTTCAAGTCAAGTGAGGTTTCTCAAGTAGCACTTGATTAAGGTCGACTCAAGTTGCGTTCATAAATACAGGCCTCAATCCCTGACCAGAACAGTACTTTGAAGCAATTCCCAGTTCACACGCAGGGTGTTGCACGCTGTGTAAAACTGGTCAAAGAAGCATCAGAAAAGTTTGTGGAGCTGAATCTCAAGACGGATTTATAAAAACCACTCTGCTGTCCAGATAATCCATGCCTTACTTTACCAGCAAAACAGTCTTCAAAGTATCTTCAGCTACAAACTAGAGACAAGTACTAATGGACAAGTTCAACTAATATGGACTATTTATTCTGAAATATGTTTTTTCTTTTATATAAAAGTCAGTTTATTGATAAAAAATAAAATATTTAAGCTTTTTAAATAAAGATCAAATCGAAAAGTACCATACACGGTGTTACTGTTATCACCCATCATGTCATCATAGGCCTACTATCTGTTTTTAGGTACTGTTTTCCTATAGCACCGGGGTCATTGCGCGACCGGAAGTTGTTAATTTATTCAAACCATAATAAAACACAATGTTCTAATGTTCAGAAATAAAAGTACTGTAACTATTGCGTTATAAAAAAGTATATTAAAATTATATTTTTTTAACTAGCAAAAATGTGATATTTTCTATATTTTGTGAAATTTAGGATCTACGCGCGACCGGAAGATATCAACTGATCTATACCAAATTAAAACACAATGTTTTTATGTTCTATTTGAGGATGATACAAACTCGTACATCAGGAAAACATCAAAATCAAATATTTAAAAAATAATTGCAAACATTTTTTTTCATATTTTGTCAAACTTTAGGCCCTTTAGGGGAAAATGTCAACCAATTTTGAAAATTGTTTTTATATCCTTTTTGTACACATAACTTTTCGGTGCTATTTCATCTTCGAAATAAAAAAATGAGTTTTTTCGGCCCACCCTAATATAAAACATCCCAAATATATATACATGTAAAACACTTCCAAGATATTAATTATGTATTTTTTAACTGTACCCTACATGTTATCAAACAAAAAAAAAGTATATATTTGAGTTCGTAAAAAGAGAATAAAGTCTCTAATTTTAATTGGATTAAGTCTTGATTTCTGTTCGGTATACGTTTTGCGTTATGTATGTATGTTTAATCTTTTAGGCAAGAACTATTTTAGTAAAATCCAAAATAAAATCTTATAATTGCATCTATGATCAGGTCGGATTACAAAAATAAAATACTCGTTAATTACAGTATATATTTTGATCTCGTAGCTTTATTTTCTGATACTTTTGTCATGTACTATTAATGATACAAATTATGCTTAGTTGGACTTACAACATTATTTAGAAACGTATACGATATTTACTATGGATTTTTCACGAATGTCCATTAATCCTCATAAGACAGTTAGTGGGAAATCAGAAGAATTTTTCTTATATTTTTTTTCAATCCTTTTATTACAATAAGAAAACTTACAAAACAAAAACGATTTAGACAATAAAAGAAAACCATAACTTACTTTAACAACAGAAATGGTAAAATAAATTGAAATGTGACACAATAATACATTACTTACTATAAAATACACAAAAAATAAAAAAAGTCGTAAAACAATAAAATTCTTAATATAAACAACAACAACAACAACAACAAAAACTGAAGAAGAGGAAAGGAAAAAAAGGAATGAATAATGTAGCCTCCGTGCGTCTGCCAGTTTTGAGGCTGCATATCTCTCAACTAAAAGAAAAAGAGAAGAAAATCAGAGTTTAAGATGTCATAGGAGGCACTTAAATTCTTAATAAATTAAAAATGTATTACAAATAAAAAAAAACAGAATAATTTGTTCTTTGATAATTAATTAGGCCAAAAGATCTGCATTCATAACATAAATATAACTTAGTTAAAATTACACATACGTAACACACACTCACATACCGTAATAAACCATACACTCTCTCTTTCATACCTACATATACCCATTCGTAGCTAAAACTTTAACATTTTTAAAAGAAACACAATACTGTACACAAATATATAAAAATAGAGAAAAATTATTGTTTTTTCATTAATAATACAAATAAAGATATACTTAAAAGGAATTTAAAACATTTGACATCTCCTTCATCAGAGGTTGTATATCTATTTAATGCCATTTTAACAAAATGGGAAAGACAAAAATTACTCCTGAAAGTTAAACAATAAGTTTGAAAACTTTCTCGAGGATTTTTATCAATAAAACTAACAAAGAATATCTTTTTAGGAGTCTTCCGTTGTTTTGGGAAAAGATTGTTTCATAATAATGATATTCAAAATAAAAAAATAAACTTCCAGAATTATATTCACTATTAAAATCATAGAAAAAACATGTATCTTTTGAAGAAGAGTATTTTTTTTACAATTTAGCCAATTAAAGTAAAAAACGAGTGGGCCTAAAGCAGAAGCGTTTAAGTTACAAATAAAACAGTTTTACTTCATCAAAATTCAATTAAATGGAAATTTAAATCAACACTATAACAATAAAACACTTATTCAAGGCTTGTTAAATCAAAACTTTTACGACTTTAAAAAAAGAGGGCTGTAATATATTTCAGGATTGGTTGTGAACTACCTATAATATTACAAAATGTCTGAGCTAAATGCTTCACTGTGTGCCGTCAAACGACAACAATTGCATAAAGAAAAGTTCCCGACAACTTAATCACCTGTCACTTGCAATGTACTAAAGGACCCTGAACTCGCACATGATCAACTTACTGTAACATACAAGATACAAATTTGGCCGATAAATTTCCCATGCTGTGCAATACAGAAATGCGAAAAACCATGCGCTTTAGAATTTCTAATGGTTTTTCCATTTGCTCATCTAATCATAGAAAATGTAACATCATGTTTGTGCTTCTTGTATTCTTAATGAAAATGTCTTAAAGTAATGTTTGATTTCGTTTATAGTTAAATAAATTCAAATAGTAAACTTAATTTTTAACATATTGGTTTTAACTATCAACATCTTAATTGTAGCTGGATTTTCTTTAAGTTTAAACTTGAAATAGAAACTGTAAGATACTTAGGTATTTAATTACTTACTTGTACAATCTAAATTATCTTTGGAGGTTTTAGGCTAACATACAAATAATGGCACATATTAAACTATTAAAAATAATCTTTAATTTCTTAGGGTGTGGGCTTTCTAGCAAAACTTTTAAATAATCCCAATAATGGACAGAAAATTAGAAACAATTTTTTTGGTAAAATATTTGCTCATTAATATAAAGAAATTCTTATTTTTATTTTTACCGTTTTTCATTCAAGTTAAGGTCATCAAGTGGAAATATTCAATTTAAATAAATATTCTGTTTATTTTTAACCATGTCGAATAATCTTATTTATGCTATTTGCTTAGTTGTCGACTGTAATGTTTTTAAATAGTCTCATTGATTTAATAATTAAATAAAATAAATAAATATGCAAAGTTTTTATAAAATTTTACAACTTTAAATTCTACAAACGATACCACAGGTCAAATTTGACAATACAAAAAGTTAAAATCATGTTTTGATTTACTAGAGTATGGGTTATTCTAAATTATAGATCGAACTAGTTGTAAGTATTATATATTTGAACTTTCTATGTACATAACTGATATATAGCTTGAATAATTTCGATATGTATACACACAGATAAATATCAAATTATACAATTTGTTTAAAAGAAATTAGTTGTTATCTTATTCAAATATAATATTGGTAATTAAAAATTATAACTACATTGTAAGACATTTTTTAAATGGTATCTTATTTGTTTAGTAATGAAAACTTAATAGGACCATTAAATAAATTATTCCATCAATTCCAATTGTAACTAGGTTTTCATAAGGTTTGCTTTGTTTAAAGTAAATAATGTCATCTAGAAAGTTAAGATTATAAGATTAAACTTTTGTTTAGATTTACTAAAAAATATGTATAATGCCATCAAATATAATTTGACTATAGAACAAAAGTTGTAATTCCATAAATATAAATTGACTAGCTGTTAAACTAGTATTGACTTTGCTGATGTAACAGCTGTGTCTTTCAATAAAAACATAAAATGTGGAATGTGTTATTGTATGCAACAGATGAAAATGTATTCCATCCCATAAGTTTCCAATCATTGTAGAGTCTTATATTACATGTACGAATATATTATTTATGATAATTTTTTTAAACTCATATAATTTAAAACATTTATAGATAAACTTGGTGTTGATCATTATTGTGTGGAAATAATTTATAGTTATTTGACTAAATAAGTACATGATTAGATGTGTTACTAAACGAAAGAGTAAACCAACGAATAACAATTTATGTAAAGCATTTGGAACTTTTAACTTAAACAGTATGTTTTAATAAATAAACCAGATGTTGGGGTTTATAAGAGTTGAAAGAAATGTGTCTTAAATTTGTTTTGCTAAAATAGATAGTTTGTATTCACACAATTTCATATTGTCCACAGTTTTCATTCAAAATTCTTTGCAAATTATTAAGAGCTCCTCCACTTTATGCTAATATGGCCAAAGCAGTTTTAGGTCAACATCTTCTAAACCGTTGGATAGGTCGTGTCAGCAATTTCATGGACTGGCCTCCAAGATCGCCAGACTTAAATCTATAACCATTGGATAGGTCGTGACAGCAACTTCTTTGACTGACCTCCAAGATTGCCAGACTTGTCTGTTTGCGATTTTTTCTTAAGGGGCTTTTTGAAAGAAAAGTTTTTCCTCACACTATAGCAACAGATGATGAATTAATGAGGCTGACTGTAGAAAAACTACTGTTGGTATCTCGGAAATGTTTCAAAAAAGCTTATGACGCCTTTTCGTTTCGTTGCTGTCAGTGCATATTCATTGATGGACGTCAGTTCGAATAAAGGTTTATGAAACAAATTGTGTTCTTTTATTTTAACATTCAAATTAACAATTTGTAATGGTTATGCACATTTAATTACTTAGACAAAAACGTAAAATTATTTTGTAAATATAGTTGTCTTATCCACAATGTTATTCTTCATTTTTGTTATTCAGCCATTTTGAATTGATTGATCATAAGCAAATGAAAATCGAGTTTAACTATTTTACATAACTAGGTAATATAACTTTAGAGTATTCAGTTTGTAGAGTGTTCGATATGTCCAGCATATTAATTCAAAAATATCAACCTCTTCATATATCACTGACTTATCAACAACGATGAAAATTTAAAACTCACAACAGGACTAGCTTTTATAGAGCCCTTAAACATTACAAAATAAATAGTATAATATTTGGTAAAACTCAATTAAAAGTTACTAGATAATTGAAAAAAATAATTTGTTTACATAATTTATAATGGCATTACTTAATATGATTAGACATTTTTATGTTGTAATTAGTTTTTCTACACTACGTATAATTACTATTAATTTATTAAACTTTAATTAAATTAATTTACTATAGGTATTTATTACACCTAAACACAAATATGTTATGGTTTTTATGTGCAATGTCAGAAATGCTACCTTTTCCTAAATTTAAATAAAATACCACTTGATTGGAAGAAAACCGATATTTCCATAAATCACCACTGCCGTTTGAAAATATGAATTATTTTCTTAATGACCTTAAAGGCATCTATTTTACATAAGGGTTGTACTTTTTTTAATAGTATTCTTGGTTAACCAATTTTCTAATTTATTTGTATAATTACAACTCTAAATACTATGTAATTGAAGGAACATTTTTACTTATCATCTATGCTAAGTTTTAATTAATTAGGACCATTGTTTGTTTTAGGAGTTAAAACCAATAACAAGTACATGTATTATTATATTCGTGTTAAGATAAATGTGGCGCAGGGTGAGAGTTTTTTTTTTATAATTAATATATTAAACTCATGAGTTAAATTTATATTTTTTTCTGGATACAAATTTGGTGGTTGTGGACAACTCAATTTCCTGCGAAGACATATTTTTATGAAGGAGATCAAATAATTATTCATATTCTTAAGAACACGAGTTTTGTTGTCGTAGAAAATAGGTCACCCAAAAAGCCTTGTGAATCAGAATTATGATTTTATTTTTCCACTTTTTATGACTAAAAAGATGTGATACATTTTACCATAAAAATAAGTATTGAAATAATTTGTCAATAGTGTTAATTAATTTAAATGGTTAGTAGTCTGCATTAAATTACGTTAACTAAATAACATATATATTAAGTTTTATCATTCAATGTGGGCACAAAGGCTCGAGTGAATTAAATAAAGAATTTACTTGGTTATTATAACGCAGTTACACCCGTAGCATATGCATGCAATAATGAAATTATTGAAAGTGGATTTTTAAAATAGAAATTACTATTTGAAATAGGTTTTCATATTCAATTGACAATTTTACTAACCCATTTGTTTTTAAAAACTCATATATATTTAGATACATTCTTTAAATGTTACAAATATAATACATTCCTTTCCTATAAGGTAATTTAAATTTTAAATTCAATTTATAAATACAAATGTAATATAAAATTTAAAAATACATAACTTATATACTATATAATAATATATTATTAAATAGTAAAATAAATAAATAAGTATTATTTTTCAATCTCTCTTAGCAATTTTTAATTCCTAAAAAAATATATTAAAATATACGGCAATTTGAAGAAACATTTAATATTATTTAAGTCTTTGTGTAACTTAATTAAAAAAAAAAAAAAAAAAAAAACTATGTTTTTTCTTAATATAATTATAATTTAGTCGACAAAAAGGTATGTAGTATAATATAGAAAATGTAATCATTTTAGTTGACATTTATTACTTTTGCTGAACAACGGTGTAAATATAAAATATCCAAACAATCGTTTATAAATTTAACCTTATATCATAAAATGAAATAATATCAAAATATGTTATCTAGGTGCATCAAGAGGTCTCAAGCGTCAAATGGAAAATTATTTTTCTTGCCACACAGCTAAAACATTTTATCCTCCGTCACGAGGTGTGTTCTCTTTGTCCACCTGCTAAAATAAGAATGAATCCGTTTTAATGCATACATTGAAAACATATTTTGCATTTACCATAGCCAGGGGATTTATAGGGGTGAGCTGCACCACTAGACTTTTGGGATGATAATGTTTTTATAGATAAATAAAACTGTTTTTTGCTATAATAACTTTATACATTTTGTTTGAAAAAGTATTTTATTTCTGAAATAATCGAGAACCAACATCATTTATCTTAAGATGTTAAAACTTAGAAGAATCACGTAATTTGAACCCAGTAGGTGAATTTAGGCCAGGTGTGCTACTGTGCATTGTAGCGTGACGTCATCTGGTGGCATTTTGCCCGACCGGTCTCTCCCATGCCTGTGGCGACTTGAACAAAAATGCTTTTCAGATTCTCAAAATGTTTTTCTAGCTGTGATATTGTTAGTCTATTATGGTTAATAATAATACAAATGAAATGTTACTTTTAACAATTGTGATAAGCTGTAACATAAAATAAAGAAATAGGCTACCTTTTTAGGCAAAAAACGGACCATTTAAATTGAGTTTTGGTGTTAGAATTTTGTATTCAAGTACCTCATATTTTCCGGCGGGGTAAGCTCGCACCCGCCGATATTAAGACCTAAATCCGCCCATGTCATACATTCATGTTAAGTTTAACGTGCTGTAGTCCTATAAACAAGCAAAATAATGTTTTCAATGAGACCTTTCATAAGGAATACGTGTTATTACAGTTTGCAAAATAAATTTATGTTTCAAGGTTAAAATTAAACTGTTCAGAAACGTTTTGTGTCACAAATTGTTTAGTTTGTATTTGGCGATGGAACTGCATCCAAGTGATTGTTTTAACAAATTTAAATATTTAATTTTGTATATGTTCATAAAAATGTAGTCCTACACATTTGATTTGTACGTACAATAACTAAACTAACATTTTATATACTGGCTTCGACTAACTTCATAACTTTGATACATGTTTATGTGCGTGAACCTTTTATTAAATATTGTGATTTCATTATGCCTTAGGTGTTTACATTATTAAAATATACACTGTAACATAACATCGAATTGGAATAAAAATACCTAACAATATTTACTTGTTCCTATAAACAAACTCGTGCTTTTATATACACTTCTTTATTGACAGTATTGAATTATGAATAATATGTAACAAACTTATCAACTAGGTTCTAATGCAATGTGAGGTAGTAATTGGCTTATCTACATATACAAAAATCATACAAACGAGTTATTACATTAAACATAAAATTTATGAAAAGTTTTATTCTTGTTCTAAAAAATAGTTCATACCTCTTGTTAAAATAAAAATGTTAATCCTGTTATGAAGTAAACAAAAAAAGTTAGTCACAAATTTAAACTCTTTATAAGATGTAAAATTTGTTGAATACTGTGTCTGTGACAATTACATTCTCATTTAATGTAAAAAATAGAAGTGAAAACAATTCACCGGTATATTATTTTTACTTTTGTGTGAATAAAATTATCTACTTCGAAAGATTATAAAGTTAGAATTTGTTCTTTTGAAAATAAACATTATTTCCGTGTGTTCTTAAAACTAAAATTAGTTTAACATTCAAAGTTTTCCGATGTCATTACTTATTTTCTAGTTCACTTTCACCGCCTAGTATTAGCATATTATTATGTTGTACCTTACCTGATGTTTAACATTATTTTTCTCCTTTAAAATGTAAAGCATAACTAAAACCATCACATATATTAATATTCCAATTAATCTTTTGGCAACCCAAATGAATTTGGCTTTAGTTTTGTACCTTATGGGACAGTAGCCGTTTATCAAAATTAATACATTATTATATAGTAAGGACGAGTAAATAAATAAATATTATTTTTGATTATCTCTTCGAATAAGCTTAGTAATTTTTAAATCATAAACAAAACTATTTGAAGTAGTAAAGATATATTAAAATATACGGCGATTTGATGAAATATTTAATAGTCTTTAAGTCTTATTTGTCTAAATGTCTAAAAGTAACTTAATTTGAAAAAATCACTTTTTTTAGTATAATTATAATTTAGTCGACAAAAGTTATGTAATATAATACAGGAAATGTACTATTTTTAGTTAATATTTATTACTTTTGCTGAACAACACTGTAAATGTAAAATAGACAATCAATCGTTTATAAATTTAACCTTATCTCATAAAATAAAATAATTTAAAAATTTGTTACCGAGATACATCAAGAGGTGTAGAGCATTAATTAGAAGAAACCATTTTTCCTTCCCCACAGCTAAAAAATTGTTCATCCTCCCTCACGAGGATCACGAAATTGTGCCTTTAGTCCTTGTGCTAAAATTATTATGAGAAAAAATTATTTTGGTTCTGTCAAATCAAATATCATTTCTCATTAAAAATACTAAATCACCATTATAATACCTATAAGTGAATAATTATACGCAATACAAAATTATAAAGCACAACATCTCGGTAAGAAACTGAAACGGTCAAAATGACATTATGTCTCGCTTAGAGTTATAACAATTGAAGGGCTTGGATGATGAAGGGGTTATGTTACATTTTTTGAGAAAATCAGTTATTAAAGTGGATGAAGGTGTTATGTACCCAAGTGTTATGTCACATGGTCAGAATTCTAAAAATACAGGCAGAAATACTAGATATTAGAAAGATGAAGGGGTTATGATAACTTTTATGCTATGGCCATAGAGGAAGAATGGGTTATGTGCCAATAACTCCATCTTCCACTAGGATTTGGACTGAAAACAGAAACATAACTCCTTCATGCACTCAACAGCTGATGCAATAGCAGTTGTGTTTTAGTGCTGTGTTTACTTGAGTGTCATATTGTATCAAGCTTCAAGTGATTACTAACCTAAGTGTTATTTTTTATCATTTAAATATGAGTTCTAGAGGAAAGTTAATGGTACAATTAGTCCTACAACAAGAAAATAATAATGATGATTTAGATATTACGGCTATATCAACAATAGAAGACAGTTCTAACGTAGAAGAAACCCAAGCTCTGCCTATATCTTCAGTTACTCTAACCCAACAAGAAACTTTTAATGGTAAGTAAATAATATTTAGTAAGAATAGTATATTGTGCAGACAAGAGTATTTTTTGTGAAATAAAATCCATTTTACAAAAAATCCATGTCCAAAAAACAGACATAACCTCTGATTCTGGATAACCAATGACCAAACTTAGGCCTAGGCTTACGATAACAAAATAATTTCATATTTATTATTTTTAATAATTTATTGGTCTAATCAAGATGTGCGTATATACATTTACCTTTATTTAGATAACTTAACCTAGCCGCAGCTTATTGTTTTTAGATACCGGTAGGCTAGTTACATTTTGTTTTACTATATTTGAACTACAGGCTGCACTTAAACTGAACTCAATCTTCTGTTTTACAAAACTTTCATGATATATTGATGATTAATTATTTTGTGTGTTTATGTTTCAGAAAGTTAACCAGAAAGCAGGTCATCAATTAGCAGCCCATCCAGCCTATTCAGTGACAATTCAAGTGATCTGTACCAACCAGATTATGCTGAACTTAGTGATAGTGACTGTGATGTGAGTTCTAAAAAAAATTAATCCAATGATGTTGTGTCAGTCGAGTAAACTTGGGATGAACATTCTTCAACTTCCAAAAGTGATACAGGTGATGCTCCTATGGAAGACGTAAGGCCGATATCTCCAGGTGATGCTCCTATGGAAGACGTAAGGCCGATATCTCCAGGTGATGCTTCTATGGGAAAGGTAAAGCCGATATCGCCATCAAAGAATAGGCCTATTACAAACAAGCAGAAGCCTTTTTTTCTGAAGACTTCTAGGAAAAGGAAAAGAAACCCCAGTGAATGGAAAAAGAAAAAGGCGGCAATCAAAAGAGAATCAGGTGACAGCTATGTATCTTATAATGGTAATATTATTCCTGAGAAATCTGTAAAGTTAGGGATCCTTTGTCATGAAAAATGCCGTTTGAGGTTTACCAACAAATTTTATTATGAAGATCGGAAGTCCATTCTAAAGTCTTTTTATAAACTAAATATTGACTCTAAAAATGCTTTGCTATTCAATTATATTGAAACGGTTCCAATTCAGAGAATGAGGAAGGGAGCTGTAAAACATAAATTATTTTCATATAAGTATGTAATCAATGTGGGTGGTGACAAAAAACCTGTTTGCAAAAAGGCCTTTGCTAACTTATATCAAATAAGTTTCAAAAAGATTGAAGACATTCAAAACAAAATTAAAACTGGTTTACCAGCTCCTGAACCTGATAAAAGGGGTAAGCATAATGTCAGGCCTAAGAAAATAAGCGATGAAATCAAAAATTCCATCATAGAACATATATCCAAATTCCCATCAGAAGAGTCCCATTACTCAAGGAACTGTAATATCTCAAAAAAATATCTGTCCCCACTTCTATCTATTAGCAAAATGCATAAGTTATACATAAGTGAAAGCAAACAAAATAATCTACCTGAAAAGTTTTCTAAAGTAAAAGAAAGCTATTACCGTCAAATTTTTGTTACTTGTTTCAATTTATCTTTTGGTAGTCCAAAATCAGACACTTGCAGCAAATGTGATTCAGGTAATAAGGATGAAGAGCATGTAGAAAACTATCATGCTGCATTCGAAGCTATGAAAGCAGATAGAGAAATGGCCGAATCAGACAACAAAGTAGCATACTTAACCGTTGATCTGCAACAGACAATGCCTCTACCCCGAATCAGTACATCAGATGCATTTTATTTACGCCAAGCTTGGTTTTATAACCTAGGGATACATATTACAACTAAAGAGGGGACTAAAGGAATATTCTGTACGTGGACTGAGGATCAAGCCAACAGAGGCAGTTCTGAGATTTTGAGCTCAATGCTCACTGCTTTTGAACTCGATAAACATTTAAAAGATAAGGAACATATTAAAATTTGGTCTGATTCATGTTCCGGCCAAAATAAAAATTATTTAATTGTTTGTCTTTACCAGTACCTGATCAGCAGAGGTAGGTTTAAAGTTATTGATCATAAATTCCCGGAGGTGGGACATACTTACCTTGACAGTGACAGACACTTTGGCCGGATAGAAAAGGAGTTAAGAAAACATCAATGTATCTATCTCCCTGAACAGTATCGAGAAATCATCACTAGATCATGTAAGAAAAGTAGAGTTATTGATATGGCTAACCACTTCCGAAAAACTGATGATCTCATGACAAAAATGAAACTTTACAACAGAAAGAAGGGTCTCTTAAAAGAAACTGTCCCTTTTAGAGATGGTATCAAATGGATAAGAAGAGATGAGTATGGGTTTTACTTGTTCAAAGAGTCATACGATCCCAACACTCCATTCAAAAAAGTAAACATAAAACGATATGTTAAAGATGAAGAAGAGCCAATGAACATAGACATACCTCGATTACTCGAAGAAACAGGGGAACTGTCGGAAGAGAAAAAAAAGGACTTGAAACAGCAACTAACATTTATTCCTGAGGAACACAGGTGGTTTTATAACATGTTGATAACTGAGTGACCACTATTTAAAGGCTTTCTGGGAGCAAAAATAAAGATTTAAGGAACTAAAGTGTTTTCCTATCAATAAGAATTGTATTTTTCTTGTTAATGAGTCTTATTTCTTGTTTAGTAATATCTTGTCATATTTCAGTCATGTTAGCATACGCTAAATAAAAATTGTTTTCATGTATAAGAGTATTGTTTTCTATTGTACAACCTTCTTCCATTTTTTTATTTTCAAAAACAAAATTGCCCTGTGTGGATGAAGGGGTTATGTACATTATTTTTATTATATATATGTAAGTAGTTAGGGAAATGCCGGTTCTGGCTCACGGGAGATTTGGTGCCGGGTTGGCGGACTTTGTGCTAACAAGTGCCGAGGAATTTAATCTGCGATCTCCCGTGAAAAATATTAGCGTTGCGCGCGTAAGTTCAAGGTCATGCAATGATTCTAAGTCCCAGATTGAATCACCCGG
>JAGFPH010000124.1:681538-697478 GCA_018207615.1 Philaenus spumarius | reverse complement strand
CATAATGTATTTTATTTTGGCCTACTGGATTGGATATATTAACATAATTACCTGAATTCCTTGTACTGCTCGCATTCCTATTGTGATCAATCTTTTAAAAATGATTTTCATTTGTTTAATGCGCGTCAAAAAACTATAATTTACACGTAAACACTCCACAAACATTAAAGAAATGCAAATAATTTTTAAATTTGTATAAAAGGTTGTGAAAATGCCTGAACAAATAGGCGAAATGTACTTCACCGAATAAAGAGTGATCATACTGTCACCGATCATCATAGAGTGATCATCATAGAGTGACCGACTGCGAGGGGTACAAGGAATTAAGGTAATAAATCTCAGTTTTGTTCCAGGGATATTTCCCGAAGCTCTTAAAATAGTCTTTGTGTTTCTTATTTACAAGAATTGATCGCTAACTGAACACAATTAATAGTAATTAATTAGACCTAAGGCTTTATTGTATTAATGAAGATTAGATTAAATAATTAAACAAATACAAAATATATATAATAGTCGAAGGAAATATAGGTTTACTAGGAGGCGGAACACATAAGAAGCGGTAAGGGATTATATGGAGGGTATGAAAGAAGCAATAAACTCTAAGCTCAAAGCCTTCGGATTGTTTATTGATTTTAAGAAGGCGTTTGACTTGGTAAATCATGATAAGTTGAGGACGAAATTGGAATCAATCCGAGTAAGGGGAGCTGCTTTTGACTGGTTCAAACCTTATCTGAAAGATATATCACAATAAGTACAAATAAGTAATCATTTACGTGACTATCAGACTATATATAGTCCTCAGGGATCTGTGATTTCGGCACCTATATATCAGATTTTAATAAATAAATAATTTGCTTGACAAATTTTTTGGAGTGTAATCAGTGCCTTTGCTGATGCTATATTTAATTGGTAAGACAGAACATGATTACTGAGTTAATACTTTTACAGAATTTGAGTTCAGATAATGATATAATCATTAATGTGTAACACAAAATACTGTACGTAGTTTTTATTCGATTGTTTTTAAATTTTTGGAGACTTTGATCTATCACAATATTATGTGTCTTAGTCCTGATTTGTTTGTGACCGTCCGTTCAGCAAACATATGATATAAAGTGTTTAGACATTTACCTTGACAGAAAAATTTCACTGAAGGAACACATTCGACAGTTAAACGATAAATTAGGTACAGTACATAAATAAGGAAGTTCTATTATTTGAGAAACGACTTTACCTTAACCCTCCCAGTAACAGACTGCCCAAAGTGACGATCTCTCAGGCCAAGAGCCATCATCCTTTTTCTTTACTAAATGTGTTGCTCTTGAAACATTTATTTATATACAGAGTGTTTACAAATTCCCTGGAAAAAATTTGTTTATTTGTACCTTAGGTCAAGACAATCAAAAAACGACACGTAAATATGGGTCTGAAATGCCTAGTTTTCTGTCTGTCCGTCTACTTGTGTTTTTTACAAATTATTTTATAACTTGAGTATAATTTCAGATAGAAACTTCAAATTTTGCACGAACGTGCACCTCGGTAGGTCAACAAGTGTGTTCAACTTCTTTACGATATCTTAAACAGTTTCAAGATGGCGGCCATTTAAAATCTTTGATGTTTCATTTCACGAAAACCGTATTTTTTATAAAAAAAAATTACCAGTAATAAACAATGTAGAATTTTAAGATGAACAAAATCATACTTTATTTGCTACAATCGGATAATAAAAAACTTAGTAATGAGACATTTACCTATTTATGTAACAAATGTGTACTGCAAATTGTTGTTTAGTGCAAATTTTTTATGATATTTATTTCAGTAAATGTATAAACCCTGTATAAAGCCTTACAGATTGTAAGAGCAGGAGCGGAATTACTTGTAAGGTAAAAATGTATTATATGGCAAGAACTACTGGACAGATGCACACGAAAAGATCAAAAGTGAACAGAATTTGCTTTAAAATTGTTTGTTTAATATGTTTGTCCAAAAATTATTAATACATTAACATTACAGATTAGGAAAGAAACAAAGATGGTAAAATATATCACCCAAAACAAATAATGGGTTTGCTTTGGGGTTTCGAATCCTGCGATGAAATATTTGGGAATCTGGTGTAGTGAATGTTTTATGTATTGGTTTAGTTAGAATCTAGTGTTTATATCTATGTTGGTTGATAAAAGTTTGAGTTTATGCAAGATGTGTTTAGACAATTGTGTGTTTGGATATAGATTGTTTAAGTTTGAATTATATAAGAAGAGGCCTGCTAAGATATAACACCGCAGGGTAGCCGCATTTTTATAAAAGTCAAGTAAAGGTAGTCTTATTATTTTGTGTTTGTTTTTTATTAATTTCATTATTTTGTTTTTAGTTGTGGTTTTTTCACACTAACCATCGAATACTGAAAGTTATGTTTAGCTATTTCCCAACCAGTAAAATGTGTATAATATAAAATGTATATACATTGTATTTAAATATTTGGAGGAAAATAAATATTGTTATGTGTTAAAGTAATTTATAGTAAATTAATAATTAATTAATGTAATTCTTATTTCAGTACTACATTAAAAGGAAACTGTACTTAAGTTTTATTGATGAACCTATATTTTATATATGCTTTATATTTTAAATTTAATTACAATAGGAATGAAGCGAGTTGAAGTTATTTTTATTCACTGTCAACTACAAGCTGATTTGTAGAAGTAAGGCAATAGGGCTTTTCTTCTTGTATGTTTTTGTTGATCACATAGGCTCAGAACAAGAATAATTAATTGAATGACACTTAATAGTACACAAGTTATTTCTAGCACTAGATCTTGTCATAATAAGTAAATTATTTCAATATTGAAACCAATTTATTAAATAAGCAGTAGTTTTTTATAATAATTATATAATAATTTTATGTTTTATAATAATTTGATAGAATTTTGAATAGTTATTGTCCTCCTAATATTCTCAGAAAATGCCTCTCCGTGTTCATTGGAATAATACTTCTCACCAACTTAAACAATGTCCAATCGACTTTATTTTATAATTTTTCTATACATAAAACCTGCAACAAAAAATTTATATCAACTGGTTAGAAAACGTAATGTTTGATGAACATTAATAATATAATTATTTTATACCAAATATTTTCAACAACACTTAATTTTGCTTCTTAATACCTAATATACAATCAAAAATTATTACCAGTATGTTATTAATACTAAATAATTTGGTCGTCATTCCTAGTATAATTCCTATTTTAAAAAGAAATATTATTGAATTATACAACATTTAATTCAGACTTAAATTAATTTAATTGGTTTAAGTTGCTTTTTCTAAAACAATACCTAGTTTAACCATTCCAAGAACAAATGTGTTTCCCTGTTATGATCCTACTTATTATTAAAAGATGATTATTACTATTATAATGTTTTCAAATTCTTCTTGTACATACTTGGTATGTATTACGTTAATACTAATAAATAAGTTTAGATAGTTTCGGAAAATTCCAGTTGTTTCGACATCAGATTATTATATATCATTGTCATCAGAATCATACATAACTTGGGGTATATTATTTTGTTCATTCTTTGAAATAAAAATATAAAATAAGTAGGTTTTTTTATATCCAAAGAGCCTATTTTACTTTAATGAATAACATGTAAATCATTGTTTTGTAGATATAACAACTGTCTCTAAGACGAGCACATCTGTATAATGTGCATAGGTTTAATTGATGTAATCATTGAGTACAGAATATGCTTTACATGTTCTATATGTATAACTGTAGCAGGTGCCTAGCTTGTGTGTAGAATATGAATACAGGTATAGGTCACATTGAGATCATATGCTTGGCTTATGTGAAGCGTTTGCATATTCTATGCACTGTTACGTCTCCGACTTCACTTTCTGTAATTTTCCTTATCCACTAGTTACAACTTCTGTCTACCTTCACCAACTTCCAAATAGTTTCCCTTTTCTCCGCCAGACGCCACCTGCGTACAGTATCTACTCTGGGCATAGCTCGCTATCTGGCGGTTTGCTTATCTAATATACCGAACAGCTGACGTTCTTGACCGTTAAACTTGCTACTTTGGAACTTTCGAGAACCGAGTCCGCCATCGCTTACACTACAGGAAGGTCCGACTTGTCATGTCGCTGTAAATTATTGTCGTGGATTAATTCCTTAAGTCTTTTGTCGCGAGTTATGCGGAAGGCCAATTAACATGCATTTGTTATAAGCCTTTACTTTGTGGATACCAGTTACACTGGTTCAACTCCAGGGAATATTTAAGCATACAATGCCATAACCTACACCACAGCTGCGCCTTGAAAAGGCCTACTTTCCAACAGGACTTTTAAAAACAATAAAAAATTCTTATATCTACAGTACTTTAGTTGCAGACAGAAATTAATTTAAAATATGAACGATCTGCAGTTGTTTTTTGGTGTTAAATGTTAAACAGGCTGTATTTTGAAAAGTAATTTTGTATATGTGTACTATATAGGATATGTTTGTATTTAATAATTGGGAGGAGCAAGCTAGCACATTTTGGAACTTAGCCCTAAGGGCTGTATATTAGAAATTTATATACCTTTTTTTATATATAGAGAGACGTCTCATAATTAATTTTGTTTATTTATTAATTATTTATAATTAGCTTTAAAGTTGGCCAACGACATATATATTTATTCTTAAAACAAATCCATGGTATTTCATGTTAAAACTTTGTAACTTGTTAATCTTTTCTGTATAAATTCTGTAATTATTATTAAAAGGGAGGGTTTTTGATTTTTAATTTTTGGGGAGGGCTTTTAAATTCAACTTAATAAAATATATATGTATTCTTTTAAATCTGAAGTTTTTTTTGTATTAAGGGCATATCAATAATTTCATTTTCTTGTATTAAGGGCATATAAACTTTTTTTTACATTTTGGTTAATAAAGCCAAAATTTACATTTATTTCTATGGTTTATTGATTTAACCTCTAGGTATCTTGTGTATTGTGAGTAATAAGCTGAAACATTCCTACGTTTGGTGATATTTTAAATTTTAAGGTAAGTTTTGAACATGACCAATCTATGTGGCCCAGTATTGCTTCCGATCCCCTATTTAATCGTTTTGTAAGATTGGTACATGTTTTCTGGTCCGCAGACCGTGGTTTCTTTCCATTTAAAATTTGTTCAGCTGTCCGGTTGTCAGATAGGCCTAAATTTAATTTTGCTTTTGGTCACACTCTGTGATTATAGTTGTTTATCTAGTTTAATATTTCGTTTGGTGGTAACTCAATGGTCCTTGTTCTTGTTTCCTATCGATATTTCCTTCATCCGTCGCACCTTTCTCATACCACGACATATTTCATAAACCTGTCTTTTTTTTTTTGATGAAACTTTAAAAATTTTTGTTTTTTTTGTTCCTTTTTTATATACGATTTTAGATATATCCAAGCAGAGACAAATAAAAACAAAAAAAATACAAAAAAACTATAAAATCCAAAAAAATTAATAAAATTTCATAAAATCCAAAAATAGATAAAAACTTAACAAAAATTCAAAAAAATTTTACAAAATTTCTCTCTGTTTGTATCTGTCTTAATACTCATTTTTTTTATTATATATATAAACATAGTTTTTTTTTGCTTTTCCAAATTATCACCTGGCTTTCTTTTTATTATTAAATTAAATAAACATGTCGGACTTACAACAAATAATTGATTATCTTAGGAAGCCAGAACTTTCTTTTGAGGTAATGGTACGAGGAGGCGGTGTTGGCACTGTAAGGACTATGCGACCTAGTTTGCGAGGCCTACTTCAGGCGGGTTCTGAGCCTTGTGCTAATAATATTACTGTTGATAATATTCAGGAGCAGTTAGACCTTGCTCAGGAATCTCTTGACGATTTAAATGATACACTCGAACTGTTTGAAGCTAGGTTGAGCTTATTAACCACCGGTATAGATAATTTAAATTTAAATGCCACTGAACACAATGCAGAGTGTAATCGCATGTTGGCAGCTCTGCAAATGCTTAAATTAAATTTTCAGTCGCTCTCTGCAGATAATTTAAATGCCTCAGTAGTTTCTACGCAGTCCGCAGCGCCGCACCAAATCAACGTGGCCACTGTTCCCACCATTTCGACTTTAAGGCAGCAGTCAAACGAAGGAAATTCGCTACACACAGGCTCTGTACCTGCTCCCGTTATTTTGGCACAGGAGTCCACTCCTGAAATAGTCTATGGCAAACTCAGCCATCCCGCTGAAAAGTTAATAGCAACCTTGCCCGTAACAGACGGCTTCGACTTAGAGAAGCTAATTAAATTTATCAAAATTGCCTTGTCCTTATGTAGAATTTATCCGGACATTAAAAGAAATATTTTAAGTATCCTTATGCCCTACGCAAAGGAACCGTTAAGCTCCTGCTTATGTAAGCATACGACGTTTCGCGCCTTCCACAGAGAAGCTCTAGACAGTTTTATTCCTGATAAACGTCGGAACACTTTGGAGCAGGATCTCTTCTTTAGACCTCAAGGTTTGGGAGAGACTCTGCACCATTTTGTCTCCGACATCAAGGAAGTAGCGCAGGTGCTTCTTGTAGACAAAAATGAAGCCGAAATTACCCAGGTTATTGTGGATGCTCTCTCGCCGGAGGTGCGAAACTGTCTGGTTTTCGCAAAAAGGCCTGTTAACTTTAATGACTTGGATACCATCTGTGCCCAAGTCAATAATACTTTATATACGGATAAAGAAAGATTGTCTACCCAAAAAAGCTTCTCTAGGTCGGAACCCGAGTTTAGACCCATAAGGTCACCCGTAACTTGTTATAATTGTGGCCGAAGAGGTCATACTAGCCCACAGTGTAGACAGTATCCTAATCAACGTCGACAGTATCAACACAATTTTTCTCCACATCCAAATAAACATTTCAAGAAGCGAAAATTAGTCGTTTCTACAATCAAAGCTCCTTCAGTAGAAAAAGATTATAGCCACATTAAATTTTACCAATCTTTTTTTAAACCTCAATACTTAAATAAAACTATACCGCGCAAGACACCTCTTTTAAATAAGTCTGTTTTCTTTCATACTAAACCTGGGGTAATACACAATCAGTATAGGTCCAAATTACATCCTAAACATGAGAGTAATCTCTCAACACCCACTAAATCTTGTCACTTTTCAAATTTTAAACAGGGATTAGTTGCACCCTTTTACTTAAGGCCCACGTGCCTCAACTGTAGAACAACTGGTCACTATAACTGGGAGTGCCCTTCTTTCAAAAAAAGTAAAAATAAGATCAATAGTTTTTCTCCCTTAGCTAATAATTCTCTCACGAGAAAAACATATAAGTCCTTAAAATCTAAAGGTTTGAGCAACAAGATTCTACCTCTTGTTGAAGTCCATTTTAAAATTTTTAAGACTAACGCCTTGTTAGACTCTGGCTCAGTCAGGAGCATCATGTCTTCTGATCTTTTTAAACATTTAGAATCTTTAAATGTAATTAAAGAAATTCAAGAGGTAAAATCGGAGTGCCTCACCGCAAACGGAGAAAAGCTAGGGATCAATCTAGCTTGTAAAGTCCATATTAAAATACAGCACTGCAGTTGGAATTTTGAAATTTTAGTGGCACCTCAGCTGTCGTGTCCTCTCATCCTAGGGTCCGATTTCTTTCTAAAAAGTCGACTCATTTTAGATCTTTTCCAAGGCACCTTCACTTTTAAATTTTATAAGGCTAAACCCTTTCAATTAGTAAATTTTCAAAAAAGGTTACCTCCTACAGTTACTTTATCCTCTGCTACTCAGGTCACCGAAAATACACTGAGTCACCTTGATGACAAATGTCAAAAGGAGATCTCAGGACTTATAGAAAACTCCCCTGATGTCCGTATTACGGAATTAGGACTCACCGACCTAATTAAATATGAAATAGTGCTGAAAGACAATATAACGGTGAAAAGCCAGCCCTATCAATTGGCCCCTCCGAAAATGCAATTTTTGAGGGAGCACATCAAGGACCTCGTTGAAAAAGGAGTAGTAGAGAAAAGCATTTCCAATTATTCTTCTCCAGCGTTTCTTGTTCAACATCCTGAAAAGAAACCCCGAATGGTCATCGATTATCGAAAACTAAATCAACATATCGTAATCGAAGCCGTACCCCTTCCTAATCTGCACCAGTGCTTCAATTGGTTTGTGGGAGCCAAGTTTTTCACTGTGTTTGACCTCAATTCAGCCTACCATCAGATTCCACTCACCGAGAGTTCTAAACATCTCACCAGTTTTTGTACCCCTTGGATGCTCTACCAGTTTACACGAGTCCCATTTGGACTCTGTACTGGCGCTCAAGTTCTAACTCGACTTCTAGACCAAGTTTTCTCAGACATCAAATTGAAATTCGTTTTCAATTATCTCGATGATTTAGTCATCTATTCTGAGACTTGGGATGAGCACATCAAACATCTGCGTGAAGTCCTATCTCGCTTGCGAAGAGCGAAACTTACGGTTAATCCCGATAAGGCTCGTTTTGCAGTAAGAGAGATAAGTTTCCTTGGACATTTAGTTTCTGCTAGAGGCGTGCAAATCGATCCAGAAAGAACCAAGGCCATCAGAACTTTTCCTAAACCCACCAATCCAAAAGCTGTGTCACGCTTTATTGGTATGGTCAATTTTTTTTCTAAGTTTATCCCAAACTTCGCTGAACACGCCGCTCCTCTGAATCTGCTCCGGCGGAAAGGGCAAAAGTTCGTTTGGAACACTGAGCAACAACTTGCTTTCGAATATCTGCGTAATGCCATTGCGCAACCTCCCGTACTTCGTATGGCTAATTTCGACAAACCTTTTGTCCTTCAAACGGACGCGAGTTCGTGCGCTTTAGGAGCAGTCCTACTCCAGGAAATTGACGGTTCTCGTCAACCTATTGCCTATGCTTCCCGCACCTTAACAACTGCGGAAAGAAAAGCCTCTTCTGCGTATGAGTCAGAATGTCTGGCCGTAATCTTTGGAGTGGAGAAATTTAGACAGTACCTCGAGCATCGCGAGTTTCTCTTAGAAACTGATAACCAGGCCCTTTCATGGCTACTTGCCCGTCCCCGACAATTAGGCAAGATGGGACGGTGGATAGCCAAATTAACTTCTTTGAAATTTCAAGTGGCACATATTAGGGGCACCCAAAATGTAATCGCAGATTCACTTTCTAGGATGTTTGAGCTAGAAAAGCAACCAGAACAACCGTCTCCTTCTGAGAACACCATAGTCTGCAATAGCCTTTTGACTAATTTCCCTTTAGCCTTCCAAGACATTAGCGCTCAACAGCGCACTGATGACATCCTAAGTCCCATTATTTCAGATCTAGAAGCAGGTGCATCTTCTAGCAGATATTGTCTAAATAAAGGGACCCTTTGCCTTAAGAATCATAAAGGTATCCCTATCAAAATTTGCGTACCCAGATCACTAGTGGACCTAATCATAAACTATTATCACGACTCCCCAGTAGGAGGTCACTTAGGTATTTTCAAGACCAAATTTAAAGTGAATGAGTTTTTCTTCTGGCCTTCACTCGTAAAGGATGTCACCCAGAAGGTTAAAAGTTGCGCAACATGTGCAGTGAGCAAGCCCGCTCAAAATAGCAAACTAGGCTATTTGTCATCGATTGTCCCAACCCGTCCTATGGAGAAAATCCACATAGACTACGTTGGTAAACTACCACGAACGGCGCAAGGCAACACCATGATACTGGTCGTTGTGGACCAGTTCTCTAAATTCACCTGGCTTTGCCCTGTCAGAGACGCCACCTCTTTCAACACCATCAAGGATAAGCTGAAACATTCCTACGTTTGGTGATATTTTAAATTTTAAGGTAAGTTTTGAACATGACCAATCTATGTGGCCCAGTATTGCTTCCGATCCCCTATTTAATCGTTTTGTAAGATTGGTACAGCACATATCATATTGGGATTATTAATTAACACAATATATACTTTGTAACTTCTATATAAGTGTGGCATGTGTCCACATGTGCGTAAAATAAGTGACGCTCATATTAAGGTAGTCAATTGGGTCCAACATATGTGCAAACATCGTACTGAGGTAATTATTGACCCAGAATATATGCTAGGCTTGTCCTACAGAAGTGCAGCACTTGCCTAACCTGTGTATTTCATATGGAAGTATTAAAACGTGCTCAGGATATGCTGAACATTTTCACATACTGGGAATATTTTCCTGTCTTGTGCCGGGCATAATGTGATCGCTTAATAAAAAGAGAATTCCATTCCAAGGAAAACATCCAAGAATTTGATATGCAATATATCTTCCAAAACTTAATTATAAAAAAAAATTAAACAAACCAAAATAAATAGTAAAAATATAAAAATATGGAAAGCTACAAAATGGACAAAAACACATTTCGAAAATGAAAATTTTTCACAGACTGTCATTATAATAAAAATTATCAAAAGTATGATATTATGTATAAATTGCAATATAGAAATATATAATAACATCGGTATATGTATAAGTATTTAACACCAGTATGATTAATAAAAACAAATTGTAACCCACATTTTAATTTCTTAACAAACTAAATATTTAGCAATAAGCTACCCATTAACTATTTAAATAAGTAAAACCAATAAACCATTAAACCTTTAATAAGTGAAGATTTTAAAATTAAATAATAACATCGAAATCTGAAGTATTAAAACAATTATAGACGTCAAAAGATACAGTAAACTATTAGATACCCATTAAATGTGTATAACATAGTGGCAGTAAACTGCCTAGTCTTAAAAAAGTCAACATTCCTGGACACGGTAATTAATATTTCTGAGAGTCGACCTTGGGAAGCTACATAAACCGAAACCAAAAGTTTAACAACTTTCGTTACTTGAAAAAGAAGCTTCGATCAAATGGAAATTTCATCCAGCCAAAATAACAAAAGTACTACACATTCCAATAAATATACAAATACAAAATTTACAAATTTAAAGTAAATACAATAACAAGTAATAATCAACCACTACTTATGCTGTTACAACAAAACCACACACAAGTTCAGGAAATGTCAGCACATGCATTTTACATCAGCAAAACTCTAATATTCAATGAACTTCCTTCGCTATCAGCCATTCCACAATCATCGTTTCACGTGAACTAAGACTAATATATTAAAAACAAACATTGTCTGAATTTACTTCAATTAAAAAGGGCAGAGATTGAAATAAGCAAACAAGAGGTGGCACAATTTTACAAATAGCAGGGTGAGGGTAAGGGATGTATTAGTATCTACCAATATCCCAATGTTATATAAAAATAATTAAACAAATTGTATATTAATCAATGATAGTCATTTAAATAGAAAATCTTTGCTCTGGAAGCAAATATTATTTAATCAGATTACAACGGATGCAATTCTTAAACATTGTGTGAACACAACTGGCCTACATAACAAAACAAATGTAATTAAATACATTTGTAGAGTTTTAATTTACGTTTCACAAAGAATTGACAAAGTAAACATAATTGCATGGAAATGGAAAAATACTAAACAGATGTTGTAAAATGCATTATATAAAAATTAAGATTAAATTAGTAACATCGCATAATCACAAACTCTATTCTGATTTCCTAAACGAGTTTAACCAATCAAAACGAATAGAGTTTGAAAAGGTAATTCCCAAAATAAGAGGGTGTGAAGCATTAAATGAAATTTTTCGTGTATAGTTAAATAAAATAATACAGTACAATATAAAATCAACTTAAAAGTGAATAAAAAAGGAAAATCTAAAAAATAATAAGTAGATTATGCATAACCATTCATGTCAATGACAGATCTTGAGGTTCAACTTTTAATAGAATTGAAATCGTATTTAGATAACAAGTAATGCATAATAGTATTTTATTGGTATGAATATAATTAAGGGAAATCACCATTTAAAAATTAAGTTTGTAAAGTTTAAGACGATTTTGTATAGAATTGGCTGATAAAGGGATTACCAGAACACTTACTAAGCAATAATTAATTCTAAGGACAGCCTGATACAAACAATAGGAGTATAACTTATTCAATATCAAATTCTAATTCATACAATGAGTACTGTGTGTACTTAACAAATAAAATATGTATGTACCTTTAAATAAAATAATTCAGTATGTTTATATCAACTATATTTATTAAATAATACGCTTTAAATATTAAAATGTATGTATAAGGACTGAATAGTAGTTAGTTGGTAAAGACTTATTTAGTGATATTATATATTAAATTCAATAATCAAAGGAATAGCGTTTAGTTAGCCTAAAATATTCATTGTAACTTAAGTAAAACTTACAGAAAGAATCAATTCTAAAAATATTTTTTAAATCTCAAGAAACTGTATATTAAATAATTTAAAGGCTTTCTCGAGTTCAATTTTCATAATTTATATATGAAATTTGATATTTCTTCAAACATTTAGCTATTAAAATAATGATTTATCATGTAATATATTTTAACCTTAATAATACATTAAAGTACATTCTAAAAGTTTCTGAAGGTATTTCAAACAAGTGGCTAACACCACTCATGACAAGCAATTATTGATTCGAAAATCAATTTTAGATGAGCCCCATAATTAAGAACTTGTTTACATTTTATATCTTAAAATGTGAATCCTCATAAACTAAATGATTTTGTAAACAATCTTACAAGGAGAACACGCCGAAAAACTACATAAACTTACAGTAATTATTGTGTGTAATGAAAGATTTTCTACCAAAACTTCACTTATCCATATTTGAAGTTATAATATTTTTTAACATAAATACATTGTTTAGGTTTATATGGTTTTTGCTTATTTTAATAGTAATTGGAACTTAATATAGCGTACACCAGAATAACAGTAACAGAATAATATTAATCTTTTGTTAATTTAGTTGAAGATGAGTTTTCCGAATTTAGTGCGACTTTAAAAAACCGTCTCTTAAGACTTCAGGCCTCTTGATATATCCACCTCAGACTCTGGTGAGTTTAAAAAAGTAACAAAATTGAAATACAACACTAAAAAGGAAAGTCTCTTCTTTAAACTAGTACGAAACTTTCTTTGACTATTAGACAAACTGCGCTTATAAAAGCAATGTATTTTGTGTTTGTAGTTAGAAATTCATCAAAAACATGCTACAAAATGTTTAAAATTAGTTAACTAAAAAAAAAATTATTTTTTTTTGAATTGGTATCATTGAGAAAATAGTTGTAACTGCTTAGAACAAAAAGTTTTCTAGGTGATTGGATATCAAATAACAATACCACACAACTATTAAAAGTTGTAACTTGATTTATAAAGACTTCTTTCTGCAAGAAAACAAACTTTACGGAAATGAAATTGGTGTAACGACACAATTCAACTTTGTTTTATCGCGTCCCTAAGGGAAATCTTACAGTGTGAATTTGAGGACAAATAATTTACAAATAATGAGGTTTAGATCGATACAGAAACAGGTTATTACCAAAAACAGAATTTATTTACTATACAGAAAATAACGCATTTTTTAAAATATTAATCCTTTTAGTGACAAAGCACACAGGTATCTTTCTTATGAAGATTTGTACAATTTAAACAAAAAGTTACAGATTAAATTGGTCTATTTTCTTTTTCTTTTTTCTTTTTTTATTATTGTTTGAACTCGTTTTTGAAAGGCATACAAAACCGTTTCACATAAATAGCAACAATCTTAGTATAATTATATTCACAAATGCTACAATTCACGAAAATACCGGCAATTCTACATCATAATTTTGAAAACGTACTTATAAACGATGTAGTAATTACACACATTTACAACCCAATCAAATGTTGTTTGTAAGAAATCTTTGTAAAAATGTCATATAACGTAATAAACGACATTTTCTAGCCTCACAGGTCTACAGCACAATAGATAGTTTATGTAGGATTTTTTAAAGTCTAGAAAGAATTATTCAAAACCAACAAGTTGAAAACTAAAATGTATTTATTTCAATTATTTTTTAATACAATTCTGCATGTACTTATTCAAGGAGAGAATACTTATTGCTTTAATAATCGTCTTGAATTTGTTTAATGCTTCTCTTTTATTACCAAAATAAATTATGAATTTTTTTGTATTTCCAAGATCTACAAAAAATATACGTTAAATAATTAATATTAGTCCTATAACTATTAATAATGACCGAATATCACATTATTTTGAAACTAGCGAAAAAACCCTCCCGAGGTCGGCTGAAAAATGCCCTAGGGCAAAATTTATCTCCAGAAATAGGTATCAATTGTATCATATTAAAAAAATAATAATAATTCCATCATTTTCTTTAATTTAAAAATGATGAATTCAAAAATACGTATCAATAGAGTTTTAAAATAAAACCAAACAAACTAAAAAAGACTTCTTATAAATAAACCGTTGAAATAAAAATGGCAATTATTATTTTGTTAATAATAATTACAATTACTTTCATTTAAAATAAACTGCACGAAAATCAGTTGCTAGATTTTCAGAAATAGGTATCAATAGGGTTTTAATCTATAACCAAAAAACCTCAAAAGGTGTCCTTATAAGTATTAGGATGAAGTAGAAATTACTTGTCATAACTTTTTAATAATAATAACAATATTCTGTTTTTATTTTAAATAAACAGAACTAAAATGTTCTCGGTAGATCTTCATAAATATGTAGTATAAGTGTTTTAATCTAGAACCAAAAAACCTCAAAACGTAAATTTAAAAGCTAACCCATGAAATACAAATTACTTTTCATAACATTTTGATAATAAACACAATACTCCCTTTTATTTTGAATAAACACAACTTAAATTGACCAGATAGATCTCCAGAAATAGGTATAAAATCAAAAGGGTTTTAACCTAAAACCATAAAAACTCAAAAAGTAACCTTATAAATGTACATAAATAAACATGACATATAATATTTTTTTTATATTTATGACAACATTTTCTTTCATTTAAAAAAAACCTCATCTGAAGAAATATATATCAATAGGGTTTTAACCTAAAACAAAAAAATTTTATACAGGCAGTCGTGGGTCTACCGTCAGAAGTGAAAAACTTTTAACTTCATATAGGTAACTTTATTTTCAAATTATTAAGAAGTATTTTTTTAATCAATGTATTAATGTTGTAATGAGATCTTAAATGATTGTGGAGATGCGACGGAGCCTTAAATAATTGTGTTAATAAGATAAAGCCTTAAATAATTGCGGAGATGCGATGGAGCCTTATATAATTGTGGAGATGAGATAAAGCCTTAAATAATTGCGGAGATGCACCTTTGTATTGTGGGATTTTAACATAAAAGCCAAAAAACTCAAAAAGTGCCCTTTCAAATATGCCCATTAAATAAATTTGACATTTCATCATTTTTTTTTAAATAATGACAACATTTTCTGTCATTTAAAACAAACAGCACTAAAACCCTCTAAGTAGATCTTCAGAAATAGCCATCAATAGGATTTTAACATAAAACCCAAAAAACTCAAAATGTGCCCTTTTAAATATGTCCATTAAATAAATTTAATATTTCATAATTTTTTGATAATAATGACAACATGTTCTGACGTTTAAAACAAACAGCACTAAAATCGGCCCAGTAGATCTTGAGAAATAGCTATCAATAGGGTTTTTACATAAAACCCAAAAAACTTAAAATGTGCCCTTTTAAATATACCCATGAAATAAAATTTACATTTCATAATTTTTTGATAATAATTAAAACATTTTCTGTCAATTAAAACAAACAGCGCTAAAATCGGACAAGTGGATCTTCAGACATAGCTATCAATAGGATTTTAACATAAAACCAAACAAACTTAAAAAGTGCCCTTTTATATATACCCATGAAATAAAATTGACAGTTCATGATTTTTTGATAACAATGACAGCATTGTCTGTCAATTAATACAAACAGCACTAAACTCGGCCCTGTAGATCTTCAGAAATA
>JAGFPH010000124.1:670416-681528 GCA_018207615.1 Philaenus spumarius | reverse complement strand
TAGGATTTTAACATAAAAGCCTAACAATTAAAAAAGTGCCCTTTTAAGTATGCCCATGAAATAAAATTGACATTTCATAATTTTTTGATAACAATGACAGCATTGTCTGTCAATTAATACAAACAGCACTAAACCCGGCCCAGTAGATCTTCAGAAATAGCTATCAATAGGATTTTAACATAAAAGCCAAAAATTTAAAAAGTGCCATTTTAAGTATGCCCAAGAAATAAAATTGACATTTCATAATTTTTTGATAACAATGACAGCATTGTCTGTCAATTAATACAAACAGCACTAAACTCGGCCTGGTAGATCTTCAGAAATAGCTATCAATAGGATTTTAACATAAAAGCCAAAACATTTTAAAAGTGCCCTTTTAAGTATGCCCATGAAATAAAATTGACATTTCATAATTTTTTGATAATAATGACAACATTTTCTGTCTTTTAAAACAAACAGCACTAAAATCGGCCCGGTATATCTACAGAAATTGCGCTAACGCCAACGCCCGACAATAGTGGTGACATTCTATACGGGCGCTAAATGCGTCGCGCTGTTAGCGTCAACGCTCAGCAGTGGACCTTCTATACGAGCGCGAAAACCGTCAGTTCAGTCACCAATATGGATGCTGTGCAGATCGGTTGTGCAGATGTTCTCAGGAGTCGTTTTCTTCCAATTTTCATACATCGCTCTTTCAATGTCGGCCCAGCACTGCGCTTTTATTTGTTTATTGGAATAGTCTTTCGACTTAACATCAAACACTGCCGGTCTCTTCTCCACTTCAACAATAAGTTTTTCAATGTCATATTGCTTAAGTCTAAATCAAACAATCACACTCTCAGATACGTTTTAAAACACAGTTTCACTTGAGAAAGTCGAAAACCACGTGATGACAACGCTGGCGCTAAATGCGTTCGTATAGATGCTACCCTTCTCGCGCAGCGTTGTTTGCGCCGCGTTGCTAGCGCTGCCAGCAGGGCAGGCGGCGTTAATAGCGTCAACGCCGAGTGAACAGGGCAACGTTGGGCGCAGAATGCGCTCGTATAGATGCTACAACTTGATTTGTATTGACTTCCAAAACGAAAAATAACGCGACGCATTTAACGCGGCGCATTTAACGCTCGTATAGAATGGGCCTTAGCAAACGTTTAAGGGTCTAGTGAATTATTATATAAGTAAGATACACTACTTGAAAAATACATAATATGTACCTTTGTGATATACTATAAAAATATTAATAAAACATAATGCTAAGGAAATGGGTACTTCTGCAATATTATTTTAGTAAAATAGTAGTTTACTCAAACTTAATATATGTTAATATTGAAAACTAAATTTAAAAAATAGGCACAAATTATCGTACACCTTGTTATTAGTATAGCGTGATTTGGGTTTGTTTATCAATACCTTCATCTTAACATGCCGTGTCTTCTACTCGTAAACCAAAGTGTAGTTGAATTTATATAAACCCATTCCAATAACCCTCCAAAACAAACCTGTTCAACCTCTATATTACTTTATTAATTAACTTTTAGCATGTGTTGAAATTTAAATAAACGTTTTTATACTTAGAAATATAGCTCTACTGGTATTTAATTTAATCTATAATGTAGGTCTAATACAACACATTCCATATACTAGCTTTACAAGAATAAAAATACTGCAAATCTCAATAAGTTTTAAAAACCTGTAAACAAAAGTAAAACTAATTCTAAAGTAAACAACTTTATATAAATCTAACAATAAATTAGTAATAATTCATATTTAGTTGAATTTATAACTTTGTCTTTATAACCATAAAAATTTTCTAAAGAAAAAAAAATGACAGTTTTATCAAAGTATTTAAAGTTTTAAATTAACGTATCAATTTTTAATTTTAAAATTAAGATATATAAAACCGCAAACATATGTCAAATTAATGTAAATAACTCTCGCTTTTGGCTAAAAATAACAAGCAATTAACTACTAAAACACTAGAAATTAGTACCCAAACTTTTAATTATGACAGCTATTCCAATTATGTGAACTTATTAATTTTACTCCGTCAGATAAATTTTACTTTAAAACTGAATCTCTTTAATATAGCAATAAACTACCTTATTTTTCTCTGACAATAATCGACTTCGGTTGTTTGTTTATTAAGACGCGTTGGGGAGTCAGAACTCCCAATAAGGTAATTTATTATTACATTAATTGTTATTTAATAGTGACTTGGACTCCAAACAATGAACTTTATAGGCTCTTTGTCTATCTGCTTACCTATATTGTAATATTGTAATAATAATAATATATTGTAATAATTCGATAAACAGTGAACCAGTTTATGTTTTCGGTATATGCTAATGATTTATGTGTAAAGGTTTTATTTAGGTTTAAATCAAAATAATAATACAAAGTAAAAAAAGGTTTATTACATTAAAGTTCAACAACAATAAATAAATACTTGTCAACAGTATGATGAATGTTAGTCATATTAACTAAGTAATTAAAGTGAAATATTTAGAGTAAACTTATTTGCAATAATTAATTCGAACCCATAATTAATTATTATAACTTTCAGTAGAATATATTTTTAAACTTTATACCATACTTAAGTGTTGAATCTTTTTTACTTTTTTTAACATACGCGTATATAAACGGTACCAAGAACTGGCACATACTTTCTCACAAACATATTTAAATTAATTATTAAACAAATTCACTGACTTCATAACTGTAGGTGGGGCAGGTGATTTATTAAAGTAGGAGATTAAATAATAAATATTATTATTATTATCTAGAGAGAAAACTACTTTCTCTATACTATAGTATTGTAAGAAAGTAAAATCAGAACAACGATGATTCAACATATTTTTATTACGTAAACTAACAAATTTACTTTTACGCAGAAAGAACTTTAAGCACAGTTTGTGACAATTACATTACGCATTTTATTAATTATTGGTTTATATATATAAGTTACTTTAAAACAAACATTTAAATATTAGTAAATTGGCAATACGTTAATTAATTAATTAAAGCTTAGATGGAAATATTTTGTTTTCAAATAAAAGAAACCATTCCAAGATACTGAGAGCGAAAATTGGTTACTTATTGTAGAGCAAATATAAGGCAAGTCGTTTGCATTTATTGGACGTTAAGATTACGCACAAAATCGACTACTGAATCTAAAGTCTCATTTAAAAACCATTTTTATGACTTAAAGTTTAATTCAAATGACTTGTGTTTAGCAAATAGTCAAAGGATTAAGCCAAAGAAACTGCCTAACTAAATAAGTTAATTAAACTTATATTTTATTACATTTTAATCAATTATTTACTACTTTATTTTATTTAAGAGCAGTTTATTTTTCTAAATATAATTTATTATACAAATTAGTTTTCCGTAGTAAACATAATTAAATTCAGTTATTTACAATGACATATATATAACTAAATACTTTAATTTTAAAGGATTTGTTAAAATACAAGTTGTTGTATATTTATATTAAACGTTAAGACGTGTTATATAATAATATATATCTTCCATGACAAATCATCTAAGCTAATTATTACATATAAAACATTAGCACTACTAACAACATTATACATAAATTATAAAATGAACATGTAAAAGAAAATATTTTTACAAATTTCTTTTCTTTTTATGTTTTGTGTTTTGTTGTTTATTTACTAACCTCAATTAATAATTTGTACTGTTTTATGTTAAACGTCTAGTATAATTTTTTTAATAAAGTAATTATTATATAGCTAAAATAGTGTAATAAAATTACTACAACTGTATTGAATAAATTAATTTTAATTAAAAAAAAATAGGTTACGACATATTTCTTATCGTTATACTAAATCTGTGTTAAGTACACAGAGAAAATATTCATACAATGTGTAGCTGTGTCTAGAATATGGCACCTCATCTATACATACTATATATATGTAAAGCCCTTCAGTTAGGCGAAACAGGAGGCCTGAATGTTTGCAATACCATTTACAAAGCACACCCAACAAGGTATTCAGGTTGATTGCTACACAATTTCATTTGAATGCACAGCAGCTTGATGTAAATACAAAACTTAAACTAGTAACACGACGATATTACTACGAGAATATGACAATATTTAGAAGGTTCAGAGCAACATCAGACCAAGTCAATTTTTCACTCATTTTCAGATAACTACTATATACTATTTCAAAATTCATGTTCTTTCTGTTCCAGAACAAACCAATTCCGTAATACTTTATTTTGCCCCCAGAATGTTATTGCTCTGAATGGATTGCACCATTGTTTCAGAGCAATAGATGACCAAGTCCTTTTTAGGCTATGTTCACTGACAATGTGTTTACCAACATATTATTCCTGCATGCGTTGTAATAAAACGTTATTTTATGCTGTTAATTAACTGTTATGAGTTGTTTCCTTTACAAAGATGGCTTCAGACACTGAATGTTTTTCCATCTGAAAACTATACCAGTTCGTTAGAAGGTACGTTGTTGTTTTAAAATTCTCTACAACGGTACAACACTTGAGGCAAAGCGCTAACCTAACCTAAAGAGGGGCAGAATATATTTCAAGCTGTTTCTCTAAGCATTTACGACAAAATGCAAAGAAATTCAAAAATATTTTCTATTTTCAGACAGTTGTGGCGGACAAACCACAACAGCAAAATTTCTTTGACCGGATTTCTTGTGCAGAACAGGCAATGAAGGTTCATGGTTCCCGTCACTCTTTCCTATCCAATAATACAGATGTCAGGATAATTGAAAGAACAAGTGAAAAGAACCACCAAATATGGGAGCCACAAACCTGGATCGACTTTATAAAAACTTCCAAGCGCAAACACCCTCGCTTTGAAGTTCATGCCATGAGCAGGGATGAATTTTTAAGCACAAAAGCTTTAGAAGAAGCCTCCAATAACCTAAAAATGGTTACTGACGGTCAAGCTGTCAACTGGTTACAGATCCAATTTATGCGGTTTCATAAAGGTAAACCTTTTGAAATACAGTTGAAGCATTCTTTTGAAATAGATGCTTCTTTTAGAAACATACATTTTAAACAAGTGGAAGGAAATAAAAAGAGGAAGAACGTTAAGCCACCAAAAGGGCTTAAGTTGAAATCACTTTTCGAAGTTAAACAAAAACCTGTCCACCCTAATAGAAACAAAGATTACTGTTGTAAAGAAAAATTACATTCTGGCTCTCCTACAGTATATTCCAGGAATTCATCATAGTTACTTCAAAAATCGTAATATCAACGTTGCTACACCCTGCAGACACCAACGAAGAAGGTGATATTGATGAAGTTATGTATGAATAAATTAACTGATTACACTTTTAAACATTAGTTTGTTCTTAATGAAACATCTTATTCTTACTCTAGTGTACGACCTACTTAGTACTTAGTAGTTATTAATAAAAATGTAATTTTAATACATTTTAAGTATTTTATGATTTAAAAAATAATTTTTGTAGTTTTTCATTCACTTTTTAACATTAGTTTGTTAAACGCATAATGAAATATCTTGTTCATACTTTAATGCAATAAAACTGTGTCTTTTTAAATAAAAATGCAGCTTTAAATTGTCCTTTACTCTTTGTCTCAGTCTTTGTAATCATAATTAACTTATAAGATGCAAAATATATTTTGTCAATAAAGTGAGCTTTTTGTGTGTAAAAGTACCTTAAACTTTTGTATATTTACTTATTAAACTTTTTAAAGTTTTATGATATAAATTAGTTTTAAAATTATATAGAATAAAATATATTATATACTTACTTAAATTTTAAATAATATTGATAATTAGGCAATTTTGTACATATTATTTTCATATTTTAGTCAAAATAACAATTTGTAATTATTCTAAAATTATTATTAAAATCAGGTTTAATATTTATTGTAAAAAGTTTAATAATTAATGAAACAAACAAATTTGTAAATGCTATACAGTCAGGTGATCTACCCAGTGCAATGCTAATATTTTTTTAGGATGTAAATGTGTAAATTATGTCCTTTTCTAGATATACATTTATTTACAATAGCATAATAAATCAATAAATTTTTAGTTACAGCCAATTAGATAAACAAAATTGATTTCGAGTGGTTCAACCAAATACTCCCAAATATCGTTGTGTGGCA
Source organism: Philaenus spumarius (assembly GCA_018207615.1). NCBI lineage: Eukaryota > Metazoa > Arthropoda > Insecta > Hemiptera > Aphrophoridae > Philaenus > Philaenus spumarius. The sequence continues at coordinate 675,399 of JAGFPH010000124.1, read as the reverse complement.
CAACATTTGAAAGCTTATTTACTTCTAAGTATAAAATATATACATAATGAAATTTAAAATCAAAAATAGTATATCAAAATGGGGCAAAATCTAAAAACACAATTACATTGTATTTTTGGCTTCCATTTTTAATCGGTTAAAGAAATGGACGTGCAAATTTTACTGTTGGTTTTCTTTTGAAATTCTACATGGAAATAATTAAATGAAAACCTTCCAATTAAAAAAAAAAAAACTTAATTACATTCAAGATGGCAAATCCAAAATGGCGGATATTTTTTTTGAAATCGTTATAAAACAGTATTTTTACATAGAGTAGTTTCCTCAGTCACATCTACTATCAAATTTGCCTTATATACAGATTATTAAGCCATTCTCAGAATTTTCACCCACTCAGTATAATGCTATGCTTTCCTTTTACAAAAAAACTTTAAAATAAGTATAATGGACATGAAATACAAAATTTTCCTCTCAAACATAATTATTTCATCTGTAAAAATTTCAACTAATGGAGTTAATTTCTAAAAAAAAAAATTTATATAATTGTCTTTTGCCCTCGTTTGTATTACCTTGATTGAGTTAAAATTACAATCTTTGACAACATTGAATAATCGTTATTTATTTTTATACTCATAACTAGTAAATTTCTGAACATATATGCATTATTTTTGGAAATGCAACCGTATACGACAATGTTTCTTTAAATCATTCTTATTGCAAAGGGACGTAGACAATAATATGTTGCTATTATAATTCAGTATAATATTATGAGGCAGAGTAATAGTTCATACGCTGCAGAAACACAAGCAAGGTTTAAACTTGAACAAACTTTATGTTTATACTCCAGAGTTGATCCCGTTTAAAATTAATTTAATTTTCCATTATTACTTTTAAAATATTTACAAAACTAAAATAATTGTGATTGATAAAGTTTTTATAAATTAATAAACACTAAAATTACAACTAAATCCATAAACCAATGTTCACTAATATTAAAAAAAAAACATTATAATTATTACGACATACTTCAAGAAATGTAAAGACTTTTACACTCCCATCCTACCCTTGAAAGGTTAACTAGTGCCGCCCTATTGCATGCACGTGAACTTCTCGGAGCTTTAAACCTCACTGACTAACATTGGCCTAAATGTTTCAAAAGTAAATTAATTTTATATTTATGGCAATATTATTTTGTGAAACACATTTTTCTTGTTAATTCAATGTTTTCGTCACCTTTTAAAACAAATTTATTCTGAACAGAACCTTTACCATTTTAATTACATTAAATGAGTTTAATACCTGCTAGTAATATTAATGTATTTATTTAGATTCCCCTACTTATTTCCACAACACATACATTACAATTAAACTGAGAATATTTGCTTAGTGCAGTTAATAGGTACGAGTTGCTCTAAATTCACACAATAAGGAAAATATTTAACATACGGATTTACTAAACATTATTACACCAAGCTGAGTGAATCAAATATAAAATAAATTACATATAAATGATTTATAATTTTATTATTTTTAAACAGATGTAGCTTGCTCAGAATATTATGAAACACAACTTGTGCTATATCATTTTAGTTAGTTATAGAAAACCTTTTGATTAATTGTTTTGTCCTTAAGAAACACAAATTTAAATTCATAATTAAATGACAATTATCACATTCTAAAAAATGAAATTGTAATTTTGAAATAAAACAAATTAGGCATTTAAAATACAATTAATTTAAAATCGTTACTATATAATCATGAAACCAGTGTTTAAAAAAAACTATGGGTATTTTTCTAAACAGTTTTCAACAATGCTTTCTCAATTAAATTAAGTGACTCTAGAAAAGATCTTAAAGCCCCCAAGCTATTAAAAATCCCATTAGTAATGACCGGAAACACTTAAGTGTTTAAACTTGTAATGTGCAGTTCATTTGGTATACTCGTAGATATATAACTCCCAGATATTTGTAGATCTTGACAATTTCTATAATGTCACATAAATATGTAATAATTTACAATGTAATAACCCTTACGATAAACCTTTTAAAGTTTTAATTTCAACATACTTTCAAATATCTCCTTAAAAGATTTACGAGTCGTAAACAAAAAGAATGAATATTCCCTCTCTTTTAATCCTGTTAAATAGTACATTTTAATTTATTACTTTTTTAATTCATAATAATTTTTAATTCGTGGTTAGTATAGCACTTGATATTATAAGTAGAAGATAAACTGTTATAATTTACATTAAATTTAGAGTACGTAAAATTATAGGTTTATTTTAATGCCGCTTTATAATATTTTTTCTATGTTATATTTTACATACAACTTATTAGTATATAAACGAGTAAAAATATCTTCTGCGCATAACTTTACTAGTTTACATTCAAAAGAGAATTTTTGTTCGTTATTCTTGTTCTACATGTTGCCATGCAAATGGCAAATCTTGACAAATCGATTAACAAAACAACATGATTTAGACTAGATTAGTTATGTTTCAGTTGACCTAGTTTTTAATCCTGTATACCCAAAATAAATTCGTAATCAGTAAACCAAACTGAGACATTATTAAACATTTATCCTATATTAGGTTAAATCACCGAAAGTAGCTCAAATGTATTACAAATTTATGTTTACATAAATCATTAATAATTACTTAACAAAGTTGTTATTGTTACTTTGACTGCGACTTTGCTAATAATGTATTCTTGAAATAAGCTACATAAATTGTGAAAAAAAGTTTTAAATGTATTTATATTATTTGTTTTTGTTATCAACATTTGAATTTACACTAAAACATAAAGTTGAAAATTAAATAAAATTGAAATCAACGTACTCTCATTAAAATTAACAACAAGTACTTAAAGTAACTTAAAAGGTAAACTAAGGCACGTGTTTGTTGTTAAAGCAAGACGTGGTTAAAGGCTTTTATACCACATAAAGGTGTAGCGGCCTACTTAGCAAGTCCATTCACAAAATGTTTTACGAAACTTTCACACTTGTTTAGTAAATTATACAGTTTTTACTGACAAAGGCGTTTTATTAACAACAATTCTTTTACAGTTAAATTCAAATATCGACACAATCGCTTAAAACTGGCATAATAAAATAACAACGTCATAAATTTGTCCTTTTACAGTTTGTAGTTGTCAATTATGTAAACGATTTGATATAAAACCAATTAAAGACAGTGGTGTGAATTGATTGAATTACAAAAATATTAACTTCAATAAACGACCAAGAGCACAAATCTGTAAATAAATAATATAAATGAAACCAAACCATTATAGAAAAAGAAAGTAAATAAATCGACTTTCAAAAATGATTATTTTAATACCTTTAATCAAACCCACACTTTCCAGTATCCAGCACACCCACTAGCCAGCATTTAAACACAGTTTCATACACTTGTACAGGTTTTAAAATTTAAAAGATTTTTTTTTATCAAAAGTGTAACTTGTTACGCTTATCGTTCAATAGTATATTTTCAACTTTCACGAGGGCCGTTTTGCCTATTCAACTATTTTCAATTTAGCCATCGCATGTACATTGGAATGTAGTGTAATCGTGTGTAAAATTTTTATTTTTTTATTTTTGTATAGCGTGTTTTTATTTTTGTAATTGATGACAAATTACTAACGACAATAACTAAAAAATGGCTGAATAGCCAAAACGGCTGACGTGGAAACTGAAAATATACTATTAGACGAAAGAAGTTATACTTACTTAAATAAACAATAGTCGGTACGAGAATATAAACGATAATAATTACATTTGTTATAAATTTTAGTAGTTTCGGTAGAAAACTATTTTGAATATTTATGAAAATGTATATTTAGTTTAAAAGCTAACGGCTGCGTTTAAGCAAACAAATAGAAATTTAGTTTTTCTGTTCTGTAAAACGTCTACTATTATTATAAAATATTTTAAAAACTTTAAACTAATATGTATAAACTCCTAGTAGTCCAGTCATATTACCTCGAAATGGCGGCGAACGTGCATTAAATCATGGGGTTCCAATTTTTCAGGAATTTGTAGTGGATGGTCCCCTGAATAACGCCTAATAAAGTGCCATCGATTTCTGGCGCCGTGGAGGGTGGGAAAGGGGTCCCAAAGGTCCTACGTTTTGGTTTTTGGCGTTTAACTCGAAAACAGTGCGTCGCACAGAAAATTGTAATAAATAAAATGTTAACATATTTAACAAATTAACGAATATTTTACAGTAACATGTAAAGTCAATTAATCGCTTGTATTTATTGAGTTAATAAATCGGGTCAAGGTGTAATAAATTATTGTAATTGTTTATTCCTTGTCCTTAAAATAATTATATTGTTTAGAAAGTATACGTAACCAGAGAAACAATATAATACCTTGCTACGCAGTTCTACAACATGTACTTCGTTAAATCAAAGGAAAAATGTATTAAAGGTTAAAATTCAATCATTATACTTCTCTATATCAATTATAATTAGCAATTTGTTTAGTTTTCTTTGTTACTTTGAACGCTATAAGTATAAAATTAACTAATTTTTGAAATCAGAAAACAAAATATTACAAATTGTTAAAGACAATGTTCAAAGCTGTTTTCACAGGTAAAATAAACACGTGTTTATATTTAAAACAAGGGACGCAGTCGTTGAATTACTTTAAATGCATAGCTATTCACTTAGTAATTCTATTCACAAACCCCGGACACTAATCTTTGTAAGGTATTTTTGAAGTGTTATTAATAAATGCATGTTGAAAACTTGAAACACTTACATAATTGGTCAGAAATATATTAATTTATAATTTAAAACCCAGCATTTAAAATTTTTAGTTTTATCGGCTGAAATATTTTGCATTAATATTTTATAAGGAAAATCTATGAAAAAATAAACTTATCATATTCACATTTCCCTTCATTTTACATCTTCAGTAACCCCAATCAAAATACATTTTAAGATTTAAAATAATAAAATCAGTTTTATACTTACAAAAACTGCC
>JAGFPH010000124.1:600873-653186 GCA_018207615.1 Philaenus spumarius | reverse complement strand
ATTTTTAAAAAAGCATTCTACGCAGTTTTTAAAGCACAAAAAGAAAACGTACAGGTTTATATTGATTGGTTGAGAAATCTGGAAGATATGTTAAAAAAATACCAAAAAATACAAAAAAACGAAAATTTGTGAATTTTTAAACAACAATAACTTTTGAATGCGTCGTTCGATTTTCATTTTTAAAAAAGCATTCTACGCACTTTTTAAAGCACAAAAAGAAAATGTACAGGTTTATATTGATTGGTTGAGAAATCTGGAAGATATGTTAAAAAAATACCAAAAAATACCAAAAAACGAAAATTTGTGAATTTTTAAACAACGATAACTTTTGAATGCATAGTCCGATTTTCATTTTCAAAAAAGCAGTCGACATAGTTTTTTAAGCACAAAAAATGTATTTATGGTTTTATTATGATTTTTTCGCACGCTTTAAAGTTATTTTTAAAAAACATAAAAATTCCAAAAAAAATTTAGGTTATTTTTTTAAATTTCTTCGGATTGGCTGGATGGATTAACTCTCAAATCTAATCAGATCTAAGTTTTGATACACCCTTTCGAATGACATGTCGTAGAATTCAATCGGTTGATTCGTTTTTGAGAAACTGTACGACAAAAATTTATTTACACACATACATCCACACACACACACACACACACACACACACACACACACACACACACGGTCGGACACCTCGGCGGGAATAGTCAGAATGGCTTCCTGGGACCTCAAAACGTGGAGATTTAATGAAAACTCGACTTTCGAAAATCGGACCGAAATCAATAACTTCCCTTTATTGGTAGCGGGAAGTTAAAAATAAGTAGAACGTAGGTTCAGTTTGATACTATAAATGTAATTATAATATACAGATGAATATTTGTCTTTTTAAACTTTGTTAATGTATAAGTAAACCTTAACAAGATGGTAGCTAGTGTTCGATTTATCTTTGTTATTGCACCCTTTGTGTATAAAGAAATAATCAAACGTACGACATAAATAAAATTACATAGTTGATTAAATTCATAATCAAATTTAATTAGTAAACGATAGTTTGAATAAAGATTTAAAAGAAATAATCTAATTTATAAACATTTTATTTCATATGTTTTGAGTTTTACGAAAAGTCCTCAGATGCTTTTTTTCTATTTATTTACAGTTAGCTGGATAAATTGCATCAGAAATGATGCAACGAAAGATTCAGCTTTGGAATGGTACTTATCCTGTTTGCTGAACAAGAAAGTCAAAGGGTTCTTCATAAATAAATAGCATTAAATATTGAAAAAGAAATCACTGTATTGAAAAACTACACATCATTATCATCTTTCGTCTGATTAACTGTCAAAGACATTTACAAAAATGAAATTTTCTGCACTAAACCAAAACAGCTTTAATATTTTTCAGCTAAAAATCGTTTAATGTAGACTCGAATCCGAATTGTTTCATCAATAAGAATAAAATCAAGAGTGTTTTATGATCTGCGATGGAAGAGTGGCACGTTGATAGCGACAAGTGTTTTTCTTTTATTTAAAATCGTTAAAAAGGTTTAAATTAATTTTAAATTCAGTCCGGGCAATTGTAAAACTGTTAATATAGGCATAGTTTAAAATAGCTATGCATAGTTTCAAACACATTGGCTGACTCTCTATCTGTGCCTGCCATGACTGATGTAACGAGAAATGATGAATGATAACACAGACATGACAATACCTTGTTAAACATTAGACTTATGTAAAAATAAATAAATATAGAATAAAACATAAAATGATATATTTATACTAGTAAAGGTCCATTCACAGTTCGGTCTCAGTCCAGTCACAGGTAAGTCTCAGTTCAGTGTCTGTCAAGTCACAGTTCAGTCTTAGTTGCAACTGAGATCTGTCAGTCATATGCCAGTCTAGTCACAGTCAAGTGCAGTTTGATGACAGTGAGTGTGATTAAATATTTTCTAGATTTGTATAACTTTGATTGAACGTTTACTGAAGAAGAATTCTCTACATTAGCTTCAGTTTAAACGATAAAGAGCATAAAAATGTTAAAAAAACTGGTGGATGGTGAAACTAAGTTCTTCCAATATTTTAGGATGTCCCAAGGCATATTCTCACCATGGAGGAAAGCAATCACTCCTTCAAAACCTTATTATAAGGAACAAAAACAGTTTGTTTAAGGTAAATGAAATGTACATTTAACTTATAAAACTTTTTGTTTTATTTAAATTACAAAAGGGGCTACAATAAAAAAAAATGAAAATAATTTTGATATTTTTAAAATTTTAATAATTATGAATTAAAAATAATATTCTGGTACTGTCTGTGTTATCACTACCCGACATAGTTTCGTTATCCATCCTGATAATTTCATAATTACGTAGTAGAAGATTTTAAAATATATTCAGGCACGTCGGTCAGGTGTCCGAACAATCACAAAACATCGGTGGTCAGAAATCCAAATGCCTGAAACAAGATGGACATGCGCCGGAAATGAGCAGGATGAGTGTAGATGGCGCAACAGGAAGTCCATCTAAGAATATTTTTCGAACTGTGACGTGATTAATATCACTGACCTGCGACGGGATTGAAATAATTTGTGAGGAGTGACCTTAATAATTACATTGTGAGGCAGCCTCAGGATCACATTATTGAGTGAGGAGTAAATCACTGTATATAAACAAGGAGTGAGTGTTCATGGACCATGCGCTGCTCCGGTGGAGCGGTAGATCAGAATTACCACAAGACGGAAAAAAAAAACGTATTTATAGAATAATACTGTATATTAATGTTTACCTAATTAAAATACTATGTATATGGATAATTGTATAACTTTTATATTTAAATTTTATTTAATTCTTTACGTATGGAAAATGCTTTTAGCACGTCGTCCGAAAGTGTATGTGTGTTTAGAGCATACCCAGCCGACTTGTTTAGCTCGAAGGGTTTACCCACTAAAAACCACGTCTCTTATCGTACTGTACTTGTGTTTTATTCAAAACCTAACAAATTATTTATGTTTATATTATTTAATTTTTAACTGAATCTCTAAACACGTTGAGTTAGGTCTATTGTTTAGTAAAACCTTCGTTTACTTTACTTAAACTGGAACATTTTCCCTTAAGATTAAAAAGTCGGCTATTCGCTACTACCCCCTCGAAGGTCTAAAACTTATATTTTTTTACAGAATAAATAATTAAACAAATATTTTTAAATCATTTCTACTTAATATTTTGTAAGCCAAATGATTTTTATTAAGTCGCTATCTCTGGGCTATTAGAGAAAATTGATTTCTTACAATCTATACGTAAACCAGGTCGAATACTAACTTCAAAAGAAGCTTTGAAATAAATGTATACTGTTGAAGTAAAGAGATTTGAAAATACACTCAAGTTAATTCCTTCTGGGGAAGAAGTATCTGTAATGCTATCCGTAAGTGTTTAATGGAATGCTTTAACATGCGCAGAAGCACATTTATAACATCGATTAGGAAAATAATATTAGAAATGAAATACACATTTGTGTATTTTACTGCGTAATATGTTTACATTGTCCTCCAAATCCCTCATAAGAGTTTTATATTTAGTATCTGAAGAAAGGCTGAAGGTTAAAAATTTAAACCGAAAATATAATTAATGTTAATATGTATTAATTATATTATAATTTACTTATTTCATATTTGATCAAAAATTCCAATTTTCAATGGTAACCATAACAAGAGCTTTGAAATATTTCAGTAATTATTAAACGTAGGCCTACCAAATTGTATAAAAGTGGGCACATTTTTTTAACATTTGCATCTTTTATAATAAGTTTTGAAACACAATTTAATATCCAATGGCATTTTAATTTCACTTAAATCTTTACCATTGCTTAAATAAAAATGTTTCTTTAACTTCCCAAGGTAGGTACTAATATTCTAAAACTGTTCAATAAATAAACAAAATATATATGTTTTATTGAATCCCTACAATCGACTTAAAATTCCAATTTCTTTCTTCTAAAAAGAAACTTTAAATAAAACTAATAATTTGTTGATGTTCTTGTAAAGACCCTGGTATCATTGTTAATTTAATATGCAAGAACTTAAATTGGTGTTATTGATCCTAGGGTCAGTCTGACTATATTTTTAATAGGGTCGGCAACGACTTTCACTTTTAATAAAACCATGATGTTATTAATAAATATTTTTTCCACAAGTCCCATAGTCCAGAGACAAATAATAGAGAAAATATTTATTTTTTGAATAATCGCGTAAAAGTTTTATTTGTTTATATTTTACCACAAAATTAAGAACACTTTGACAGATTTTTACCATTCCTACATAAAGAAGTGATTTTTTAAAACTCATTTATATAAAATTATTTTAACTCTGTACTAGTTTTCTGTAATTAGTGTGACAATTAATTAGTGTTCAATAAAAATAAAAAAACAAAATAACTACCCCTAAGACAGATATTATTTATAATACTATAATGCATGGACAACTTTAAGTAAAAGCTATTTTCGAGCAATTACTTTTCTTTTAAAAAATGATTTAAATTGTTACTTTACATTACCTATAGTCACATTATGCATGTTCTGTTTTGAGTAGAATTTCTGTTCCTTTGATCCAAATGTTTAACAAAATTTAATAATGTACATCAAATACTTAATTTTTAATTCCATTATATTGCAAGTGTTTGTTTAATGTAGTACACAGTTGTAGGGTTTGTGAAACCTTTGTTACTGGATTAGTTTTAGTTTAAAAGGATTATGCTATAATTAATGTTTTTGACAATAATACAATAAAATATTTGTACACAAGTTTGGGTAATTTAGGGTTGTTTTAATGGAAGTAGTTTTTAAATTATCTATATATTTAAAGCCGTAAGGAAAAAAAAACATTTGGACAGTTTGTCTGAGACTTCTACTGGACCGATTTACATGCGGGTTTTACCAAAACAAAGGTTTTCGGTCCTATATTAGCAGGTTTTATTTGTATTTTGAAAATATTTACGTTAAATGGGTCAAAAATGGAAAATAGGCTTTTCTTATGGAGATTTAACATGGGAGAAAAAGTCTACTTTTTCAATCCTTTGGACAGTTCGTGTAGGACTTTCATTGGGCCGATTTACATTAAGTTTATACCAAATAAAAGCAAAACTTTTCTATATTAACAGGTTTTATTTACTTTTACGTAATCTTAATTTCTTAAATGAAAAAAATCAACATTTCCAAACCTTTGCAATGATTTTATTTTACAGTTCTTCAATCAGCTGATTGTAAAGAAGCAAGGTATTTTGTCTAACAACAGAAGAAGAGTAAACGCTTATTTAATATAACAGCTGATTTCACCCATCATCTGTACAAAACCTAGCGTAGATTGTATTTTGGTGTTATGTTAACAATTACAATTAATTCATCAATAATGTAACTATTCTTCTGAAGTTGATTTTTTTAAATATGAGTTATACAATTAAGGTAGGCTATAATACGTTATAAGATTTGCTTTGAGGTTATAAAGTGAATATAAATACAACCTTTTATCAACAATGAATTTATTAATTTATACAAATTCATGGAAGATACCCATTCGTTTAACTACGGAAACATACGTACATCTTCGTATAACATATAAATACATTCGAGTATTAATTTGCTTATTATAATATTAATAACTTCTAAATCATTTGATAATCAATATGAAATAAAAACCAATCAAAAGATAACATGTGTATCTTTATCTTGATATATAATTAAGGCCTACATAAATACAACATTTTACAAATAGGCCTACATTTTTAAATTGCAATATTTTTCATGGTAGTTGGCAACTGTATTATTTATTCAAGCTAATGGGGGTTTCTCCTTTCTTTCCTATCTGTATTGATATCCCAAACAATTAGATTATGTGTATAAAATATTAGTTAAATTCACTAATTGTCGAATACATTTTTTTCTTCTTTAACTTAACTACAAGAAAAATAATAGGAAGGAAATAGCATTTTAAAAAGTACATTTTATACATGTTTCGCACCATCTGCCTACACCACGAAACTGTATCCGCCGTTTGTATCTATATATTCTAAGTTAGGCCTAGACTGAACCAAAATAAATTAATAGTTTTTATTGTTGATTCAGTAATCAGCTGTAGTCTCTAATATTTTCATTAACAATTTATTTCAAATTTTAAATCAATTATTAGTATTTATAATTTTTAGGTTAGGTTTTTATTAAAGTGTATTCCTGAGCCTTGATGACTTCACAACGGGTTCCTACGGCGCACACCGGGTTCCAACAGGGGGGTTGGCGTGCGGAGCACGCAGGGGTCTCCCCTAGTAGTTTTGAAAAATCAAACGTTTTATTTATTCCATGATTTTAATTTAGGTAAATTAGTCGCGTCATTTGGTCTATTATACGGTACTGTAAAAGCCTTACTTATAGAGTCCTCTTTTTAATGTCAACCTACTGCCTAAAATCGTTCGTAGTATTTTAAAACTGTATCCACTACGTACCCGCGTAGTTTCAACTAGGCCTATTTTAGACGTTTTATTACCGTGTTTCATATCAGCAAGACTGCTGCCGTGTTTAAGAATCAATATTTGATTTGTATAAAATACGTGATATTTATGGGAAAAAATATAAATAAATTATTCTTGTATATTATTAAGTTTAATATTATATATTATTTTCTGTCTTTACACTATGTAATGTAAAGTGTGCTTTTAGTTCAAGTAGCTTTCATGTTTTTAATTAGAACCTTACACACGCTTTTCGAGGCTAAGTAGAGGTACTTCAACTCGGATGGAGATCCTGAAATTGTACACTAAATTAAATATTTACTAAAACATCACGAATTTAAACTAATATTTGAGAGTGTAGATTATAACTACAGAATACAGGGAGAAGAAAATAGTTATAATTTTTAAAATGTTCCTATTATATAGGAGCATGTTTACTATTTATTAGTTTACAATATTTTACTTTTATTATGTCTATTATATTCATGTAGCTATTATTTACGTAAAAACCTATAACGGGGGGGGGGGGTGAAATACATGGGGCGTTGTGTCCTATATTATTACTTTATAATTATATCAGTTTTGATTCAAAATTTCGTTTATTGTTGTACGTATTTTGGTATGTTGTTGTCTTTTTTTTTAAATCGCCGCACTCTAGGTCCATTACCTATTGGTGTTTACATTCTATGTTCAAGACTTAATCTGTTATGTATATTTGTTTCTCCCCAGTCAAACTCAGTATTAATTTATATATATTTTCATGTTTTTATTATATTTTAAATTTTAAATTTTTGGAATGATTGAAGGTATTGAGTTTTTTTAAATTATTCACTGTAGAATTAAGTTTGTTCTTTCTATGAATTCATAAACTATTTGTGTTGAAAAAAATAAGAAATGAGTGTGAGAATTATCGTTAAAATGTATCTAATTTATGTAGGTTTTCAATTGGCATACATAGTTTTTTACTGTTATAATTTCATAAGATTTTGCACAATTTTTCAAAGTTTTATCTTTTTTTTTTACATATATTATTTAAAAATAAAACATAATTAAGTTCATTTATCGATATGTAGAATAAATGACATTTTCAAAAATAATTAAGACAAGTTAACTTCACACCGATTTATAAATTATCTTGTTAGGTTAAGGTATATTTCTTATTTAAAATGAGGAATGTCTTTAACTTTAGTTTAATAAACTTGAGAAATTACACATTTTACGTTGTTCATTGAGAAATTGTATAAGAGAAAACGTCCAGAATCGAGAATGATAAAAGTCTTTTAAATAAACGAGTGTTTGTTCTTCATTTATTAAGCCTCCGATGGTTTATAATATTAAATAGTAAGTGATTCAGTTTGTAGTAAAGTTGAACATTTTTTAACCCCTCTAACTATTTAATAGTTTCTTCTCTATAATTAGAGTTATTTGTTGAAACAAAAATTGTATTACCTTTTTATCAATTGTAAAATATTGATGACACTCCTAAATATTAAAAACATCATTAAGGTAAAGTTTGGGACCGGCCACGAAGTTTGTCTATTACACGAAATCATACGCATTTATTCAATCCTCTTCATAGTTTTACTGTTTTTTTTTTCTTTTTTCTATGAATAAAATAAACCATAGATTTGGGGCCACTGTATATTAAATACATACAAAGTTTTAAATGTGTGTCATTAATCCTTCAAAAGATAATAGGATTGCAAATTTGATAATTCGCTATTTAATTACTGGTTCAATGATGTTGTGAAGCGTTTTTGTAGCAAAACTTAAAGCAAACCTTTAAGATTTGTGTAATAGACTTAAATGTGACAATTAACCCTTAGCTACTAGGGACGTAAAAAGTCACATTACTACGGAGGGGTCCAACAGACTCATTTAAAATATATATATATATATATATATATATAAATGTTAAATATTCATATTAACGTAAATTTTCTGTTGCATATGGTTTCTATGTTTAATTTCTATACAAAAGAAAAATCAAAATAAAATTTTGGAAAATTTACATAGTTTTATTTTGTTTATTTTTTGAGTATGTAAATAAAATGTTCTTTTAGATAAATATTTCTATAAGGTTAAAATCTTTTGAATTTGAGGTAAAAGAAATTATTTTCCTGAATCTGATATGATAAGAAAGAAAGAAAAAAAAAAAATAATCTCCTTATAATACCTTATAATAATATTATTTCAAACAATCAAATTTGTACTAACAGTTTGTTTATAAATTTTTTTTTTGTAACCACCATACATGATTGAAAAAAATCGTGTACAATATTGAAAACATAACATTATTTGACAAATATTTAAATTTTAATAAAATATACTAACAAATAATTGTAATTTATAATAAAAATATTTTTTTGTTAAAATAATAATAATATAAAATGTGACAACTGTCGAATGTAAAAAAATAATTTTGACTTTAGCGATTACTATTTTTAATTTTGTAAAGTATATATTCATTGTACTTACATTAGAGAAACATACAATATAGTCTAAAATAAAACGTGTTCTTTCTACTTACCAACAATTTCTTTAAGAAAATGTCTTTTGTTGTCTTCAGTAGTAATACAGTCCTTCGTCTCTTATACTATGTATTGTAGGTATATACATAGTTCCACAACTATCAAGAATAGTTTGTGTTTGATTAGAAGGGTCCAAGGGTTGATTCAGACAACGGTTGGGATATTTATAACTGTTTTGTTCCAAGGTATTACGAGATTGTTTCTTTGAAAGTAAATTTCAGGATCTTTGCTGTAGGAACTATATGGGGAACAATCTTAACTCTTAAGCTTAAGTTTTCCAGGCTTTGGAGCGTCAGTTGAAACTATATATCAACTAAATTATCTTCATTTTCAGTCATTTCATTTGAATTCATACTATCAGAACAATAATTATTTCCCGTTTTACTTTTACATAATTTATCATCTCTTATGACTTCGATTTAACATACCTTTGTTCACTTTCAGTATCATGTTCACTTTCTTCAATATAATACGAGTCAATATCATTATCGTCTACAATATCGTTATAAAGTTCATGTTTTAAAATTTCTTTAACTAAATCAGTCAAATTTTCATTAAATTGTCTTGAGCTTGAGCTACTGTCGAAAGCAGGCCTTCATCGAAAATCAGCATTACTGGATGGTCCAAACAAATTATTTAATACATCATGGTCTTTGTAGATCATAAAAATTCAAATTTCAACTTAATAAGAAAAATGAATTTAAAATTACAGTCTGAATAATCACCAAGAAATCTCCAAATATAAAATGTAGTAAAAAAAATAATAAATCACGCAATAATTAATAATTTAACAATATAAAAAGTATACACAATTTTAAACTTAATTTCAAAGTACACAAAATCACACAACTATTACGGAACCTCTCATAGACCACTTAAACACTAACGTAACTACTACGTAACGTCTGTCGTACCGCGATCACTAAATAACTCGGGAAAGAATAAATGTCAATAATTTTACAAGTTCTGTTCTTCAAGATGGTAAATTAAGCGGTGCTTACATAAAAAAAAAAAAACATACACTGTGGATCTATGCTGTTCTAAGAGCTTAGTCATACCATTAATATCACCACTTGTATAAGCCGAAACGTATTTCAATATATTTAGATTTACTTTTATTAATATATTTCCAAAAATAACAGGAAATTTTTTGTTTTGTATATAAATATTGTTATTTTCAAACGAACGGGTGGTTTTTTATTATTTAGTAATATCAATACGAAATACAAGGAACAGTTAATAATTAAAAATATATGTGTATTACTAAACTGCTCAAGGAAAAATCTTAAATTACTTAGTGTAACTTGAGTGATTACTTGCTTTCCTTTCTGTAAACTAGCGTGCAAAAATATAAAATTCCTAAATTTATTTGATTATTGTTTAAAGAAATATTTTGAAAATTTGTCAATTAAATCATTAATTTAAGAACTAATTTCGTAAAATAGTAATAACTAAACAAGCAATTATAATTTAATTAGAGTTTACATATCACTAAATATTATTATGTCCTTTCTCTAATTATTAAATTTTGTCTGGGTTAATCAAATATATACTAGTAATTTTAAATTATGTTAATTATAATTATGTTATAATATTATAAATAAAAAAATTAATATCCTTTAAAGGAGTGGTAAGATACCGTTTTTAAATAAAAAAAAGATGAAATATTTAACTACAGATGAAGAATATGCAAACAAATTAACATAATAAGCACTGTTCAACCATTTATTTGATGTTACGAATAACATGGATGTATCATGTCTTAAGTTTACAAAACACTTCTTATATTTAATTCAAAGCAATCAATATATTTATTACATTATACAAATTTACATTAATTGTACAAGCTGACAAAGAATACCATACGCAGATGAGTCAAATGACGTCAACGTGAAGCAGCCAATAGGGGCTCAGAATATCAAGAACCGCTTCAAGTTGAAGTGTAAGACTGCTGATCCTTCAATAATTTCCCTTATCAACAAAATAACCCTAGGCAGCAATTTACAAAGCAACCAAATTTAATGTTTAGTAAAATCTTTACAATTATACAACTTACAAACATATATTTACATACACATTATTAAATATTCTCATTTTATTTTAACAAACCTGTAATAAACTATCAAATTCCAACATTAATGACTTGCGGTCACATTGGTGACAAAATATTTTACATAATTTAGTAAAACGTGTTTGATTATATTGTAATAAGTTACGTGGACGCATTTATATTAAATTAATTATGGAAAATATTATTGTGCATATTTCTTTTAATATTGTCTTAACTTGGAAATAGAGTAAATATAATAACTTTTAATAATAGTGTGTTAAATTGTTTGACTTCAAATTTTATTTAGATTTAGTGAATACTTAACAAAGAAAAGCAATTATTATTCATTACACTAAAGGCTATACTGCTCTATTTATGCAACAATAGTAAGATATTTCGAACGACTTCGAAATGTGAACAAATTAAGTGTTCATATATATATATATATATATATATATATTTATATATGGAACATATGGCATTGTCTTGTACCTTATTTATTTGGTTATAATGTTTTAAAAATCTAAATTTTAGTTTTAACGTAATCAACTGGATCAATTGGTTAAATCGATTTGTTTTATATGGTTTATGTAATATAATTAATTTTGTTGACGCATAGTACAACTAAATATATAAATAAAATATAAGTACCAAATAAGAATTGTATTAATCATTTCTTACATTAAGCCGGTTGACAAACTTTCAACCACAATCTCAATTGATTTCCCTAAACAAATTATTTCAAATTATAAAATATTTTAAGATTCTATTGTAGTAGTTGTAAGAAAGAAATCCCAATTTTAAAGCAACTGAAGATATATTAATTAAATCGATAAATGTCATTTTTAAATTAAAAAATTATAGATATGTATACTTACAACTGGACGCTTAAGTTATTATATTTAATATTATTTAATAATTAGCATCATCAATTCATCATAATAAATATAAATTATTTAATTTATATGAATTGTTGTTTTTTTTTTTTATATAAATAAAAGTAAATATATTAAAATGTCATCTGTTCGTTTTCGCAAATTGTTCTAGTATTTATATTATCGTGTTGTGTACCTGCTTTTTGCTTTGCACTATTATTTTCGTATTAATGTTGCAATGTATTTAAAATGTAAGATATAAAATAGAAGTATTAAATGTTAAAACTAGCGCTTCATTAGATCTTTTAGTAAAATAATTGTAAATGTAAAACATTTTAGGCATCTATTGATATATCGCATTGAGAAATAGGTCTCTATGAACTGATTTAGTAGAAGTTAGATTTTAATAAAAGCTTTAAAAAAATATAGCAACATTCGTATGAACATCAAACAGTAACCTCTTCAGTGAAACGGTTTTTGTCATCAAGATTGAGCACAATTGCTTGTGCTTTCGTAGTAGGTTTAAGATGTTGTATACTCCCGCTTACATCTTGAGCAGTAGGTCCCATTATAACTCCTGACTTATAACCTAAGGAAGGTTTTCTAGTTTTGCAAGGATTACAATCGTCCCTCCTTAACTCATCACATTCAACCCTTCTTAAAATATTAGTACTATCCGTTGCATTTGCGTCTTTGTTTTTCTGTAAATCTGTCTCACAGTATCCACTCTGTCTATGACCGTCTTCAGAAACTTTTTCACTAACTCTGTCTGTAGGTATGTATGTCGAAGTAACACTATCTTCTTCGTGAGTTATATCTTTAAAATCGCGGGCAGCATCTTGCATAGCGGAGATCTTTGCGGCCAAATGTCGGTTGCCGTGCCTCATGTTCCGATCTTTTAGGTGTTCCAGCTGGGCGTACAACCGGCGAAATTCTTCCTGTAAATAATATAATAATATTAGAAGCATATCGCTGTTGGTAGTTAATCTATAAGCTATATCATTAAAGACATAAAAACTAAAATTATTACTTAAATAAATATTTTAGTTTTTATAATTACTTCTAGGAACTGACAGTATAAATAATTAGCTAGAAAATAATGGTGGTTGGTAAAAAATAAATAATTCACTAACTATTTTGAAGTATTACAATTTTGTCAGCTAACAGCCTACGTAGTTAAGGCTATTATTTTTAAACTGATTTATGTTTATTTGTTGTTTGGGCCGAACTTTGATCATAATAGTCACATATTCACCTTGACTGTAACCCGAAGATATTGAAACGTATCGTAAAAACCTTTGTTGTAATTTTGTTTTTTCATAAGAGGCCTATTATTTAAAACGTGTTAAGATAGTTTAATTTCAATAGAAAAAAAATTTCGAAATCTGCTTCTCAGAAAAAAAAATATAAAATAGAGTGACAAATTTACCACGGTAAAAGTTCCGAAATAGTTAATTTTAGCTTTCTGTTCTTGTGATTGTTTAACTTAAGTTTGTAATGTTATTGGCACAGTTAAACTATTATTTCGGTTTCAATTAAAATCTTTTGGAACTAATAATGTTACACAAATTCAATAAATTTTGTATTATTTCAAATCTTCAAAAAAAGTCAGTATTATTCTTTTGTCTAAAGTTGTGAGTTCCATAAATGCAAATTAATAAAATTGTTACTAACTTATGCAATATGGTAAAAATCGATATTACGTGCATATTTGTGTTATATTTAAAGCCAATGTGTTTTAATTGTAATATTAAATAATTTTCCAGAAGTTTCTGAAAATTATTCTTAAATCTCCTTTGCTATATATTGCCGAAAGTATTGCTGGAGATAGGGGTCATGATTAAAAGAGAAACTGTAGCGGAACTGCAATATTTATTATACATATTAAATATTGATGAGTTGTTGCCAACAACTTTTAAGTCTGTAATTGGTACGGAACTCTTGTAAATTAGACGAACTTACAATTCTCTGGTTTATTTTAATCATATAGTTTCTAAAACAAACGTAACGTGGGACTGTATGCCTTCACTCTATACAAAAACAAATATAAATCCTATGTAAAATGTTTTTACATTTTAAAACCACCATTTTTACAAGATTAAAATTTGCACTATTCTTTATACTAGAATGTGCTAATTTAAATTCAGTAACACTTAAAATAAGCTTACATTACGGTCTTTTATTATATTTTGATTACCCATTTACTATTTATGGACATAGTCAATTAATTGCAATGTTGAAAGGAAGATCGTAATTGCGTAGTTACATATTGAAGTACTCAATCATCAGTGTGTATGTACATGGAGCTATATATAAATTAGACCAACCTCAAGGCTAAGCAAACTCCAGGATGACGCCTGTGTTATGTAATGCAAACTTTGAAACAACAGGTCTCGGTTGCTATGCACAGAGCGGCAGTATTAAAACAAGTAGTAGTAGATGTTAGCTATTAAAAGACATACCTACTTTACTTTTGAAAAAGTGTATTTTTTTCAAATAAAACTAATATAACATGGTGGCACCGATGTTAACAAGATTGAATAAGAGTTTAAGTAAACATAATTATTCGTTTTGTCTTTAAGTATTTTAAATAGTTTTCACTTAACTAAGGAAGAATGGATTTGGGAAACCCAGAAAATGGCGGTTCTCTTATGGAATTTATTATTGTAGAATAAGTACCACAATCTACCAAATACAATAGAGAAGTAGCTTTATTAAAATACATGGGTGAAGATTTATTTTGATTTAATTTCATACATTTTAAAATATTTTAATATTATGGCAGTGCGTTCGGACAAGATAGAAACTGTAATTAAAAGTTTTAATAATTATTTTATTTTGGCTAATGTAAAGCAGGATAAACATGTATTCTTTAATAGAAAACCATTACGTAATGAATCATATGAACAATATGTGGCGATATTATATAAAGTGCGTCTTGTGACTTTGCAAAGCTTGCGTGATAGTTTAATTCGAGACATTTTTGTTAGTGGTACTTTCATGATTCTAATGTTAAAGTCGCTTTGATAAAGACACGTAATTTGAAGTTAAGACAATCATTAGAAAAGTTTAAGCCTAGACAATTATATTTTGATATAGCTTATAAACTAAATGTAAAAACAGAACAAGTAGATTCTTCGCTAGCTACAGTTTACAAAAATAGTAAACCGAGAAACGAAACTATAAAATTTAATTCAAACAAGTTTCAAGCTGTAACCGGTAATATTGAACAAACTTTAACATTAATCCAAGTCCAACGTATTTCATCAAATACATCGTCCAACACGATGCATCGAGGAACTACTAGGTCAAAGTCATATCCACAGGTATAAAAAGCAAACGTGCATAGTTCATGCGACAGATGTAATTGATTTCATAATTTTGGAAAGTGTCAAGCATGGATTCACGTATGTTCAGTTTGGGGAAATAAAAAATGTTAGAAACATTTTAGGTAGAAAACACGTTAGCTAGAACTAACCTACGCAATTATAAAGTAAACCAACTTTTTATTTTACAACAATTATAATAAATAAACTTCCTCATTTTTTTTATAGTGGACACAGGATCCCAAGGAAACATTGCACCATTTAATTAATTCCTTAAACTAGGAATTGTTGTTAGTTAAAAAACTACATATTACGAGTTGTTCATTGCAATGCAATTTTAAATTGTCTAACTATGCATTGACTTTGTATATTAAAAAAAAAATACTGAAATGTTTTTATTACTTGATACTTGTCTTAATTTAGGTATTATTAACAATATTAATACGTCAAACTAAGACCATAATAATAAGAAAAAAGGACTTTTTTGATAATGATATAAGGTGTTACAGTTAAGACAAATTTCATGTCCTGTAATGTAAAAAATATATATTTTGCATTAGAAAATAAAATGAATTAAAATACGAATTGTGTAGAACAGACCAGGGAAATTAGAAACAAATTAAAATTGTTAAACAATTATTTATATTCACTGAATTAATTTAAATTTTGCGATAGTATTCGTTTCTCTGGAAAATTATATTCATAACGTATTAATTTTATTTTTGTTTTATTTACGAATTAATTGTATCTTTATATCAATAAAACCATTTCTTATTATTTCCATAAAAATCCATACAAAAGCGCAATCTCATAATTCACAACCCTGTCCTCAATACCTAATAGAGCCCCAAAGAGCATCGGTCAAAAACCTTGGGAAATTATTTCCAAGTCGTTTTATTTTTGGCCACTGGGACCGTTGGTGCTGACTGGGGCATCGTGTTTGATGTCAGATTCGGAACCAGCGATCTCAAAAACCCCCGTGATGTGATTTCCACGACTTTTTATACATTTTTAGACATTTTCAAAAAAAATGATGCACATTTGGATGCGGCTTATGCAGCCCCAAAACAATTCTGTCCAAGCCGTCAAATGTAGTCTTTTTGACTGATCAATTTCTGAAAACATTGCAGAAAGCCCCATGTCAGTCCGAACTGTATTAGAAAATTAACTTATTCCTGTAAAATTTAGAAACTAATAATTATGAAAAAATAAATAAATTTATAGATTATATTAATCGTGTATGGCCAAAATAAAAAAAATAAAAAAACTTATTTAAGCCATAAATTAAAACACTATTTTGATTTTTTAAATGAATTATACTATACAAAAAAATATCTAAAATGTCACAATTATTGTACCAAAAAGCCCACGGATGATGCAAATTGTTCATCAAGGTCATATGGGAATAAACAGATGTAAATCACGGGTTAGAACAGAAACTGTATTTTATTAACATAATAATAATAATCTTTATTTCTTTTTGTTTAATAATAATGTTTAACGATATGAAGAATTATCTAGAATCTAGTCAAACTTGTAAATCTAAAAGAAATTAAAGTAAATGCCTGTATTTGGCAAATGCAGTACCAAAATTACTATGGTCAGAGGTGAAAAAATTGTTTTGAATGAAAAAATGCTGTAAATTGTTGCTGTAGATTATTATTCTAACTATATTGAAGTGGCTAGTATTTCAAATAATACGTGTAACTATAATATATAAATAAAACGTTTTTTTACATTAAATAAATATGCAAGTTTATTCTGATGTTGCATCTTTTAATATGTGAAGAACTAAATATATGTTTTGTAAGAATTGGGATTTTGAGCAAGTGATTTCAAGTACTTACGTTCTCAATCAAATGTCATTGACCGGCTCATCCACTCATCTGTTGTTACGCCAATACCAAAGTGGTTAAATAAAAAAGCAGCGAACATTCGTTACCGGCAGGTTTATGCCTAAATATGTGTACTGCGTACAAAGTGTAATTGTGTTATTGTTTTAATCAATGTTTAATTAAATTATTCTCGTGAAAAGACAATAAGAGACTGCAATAAGATGACGCTTCAGAATGGCTCAACAACGGTGTCTAGGATCTGACGATGACGGTATAACCGTTGTAACTAGTTATCCAGACGGATAAATACATTTTATTGTTCGACGCAATGAATTAAGGTATTTATAACCTTTATAATATACATTAAACAATTAAGCATACAATTTAGGATGCTAACCCCACATTATGTTTAATCACCTGTTTAACTTCTCATATCAAGAAAATTGCAAACCTTAACAAAAACATATTGCACTTGTCTTAAACCTTACTTCTTTATACTAGAACTAGAAAACAACTGTTTGTCAACAAACAGAGATTGAAGGAACATTTTGACCGTAATTTAAAACCACTGCAGAGCTTATGTAAGGGTTAAGATGTTGTCTTTCAGATAAAACCTAATTCCAATTGTTCTAACCAAGGAACCACAAACCAAGGAACACTAGAAAATCAATTATATATAGACGTTGATAAAAAAGATAAATTATATAGATGTAGACGAATACGTAGCCTATTAGTCCTACAGTTAATACAAAGATGGAAAAAAAACCTTTACTTCCATTTGTCTTCAAAATAATGAAATAA
This sequence comes from Philaenus spumarius, assembly GCA_018207615.1. Classification (NCBI taxonomy): domain Eukaryota; kingdom Metazoa; phylum Arthropoda; class Insecta; order Hemiptera; family Aphrophoridae; genus Philaenus; species Philaenus spumarius. The sequence continues at coordinate 635,283 of JAGFPH010000124.1, read as the reverse complement.
GCCAATTTAATAAGTCAAATAGAAAAATAAGAGAAACTAATATGAATGTTAAATCAGGACTACAATTTAATCCAGAAAGTGGGTTTTAAATATCATGATAAGTACAATACAAGGTATGGTAGAGAAATAGTTGTAGAAAAATTTTTAATTTTGGGTATTAAAGTAACGTTTTGTTTAAATATAGAAAAAGACATATTTTGTTTTGTAAAAAAAAATAATTAAACAGCTAGAAGTTTTATTTTAATTTAAAAAGATAGTTGCAAAATTATTATTATTATTGTCACTTATTTGTAAATAAAATAGTTGCTGGAAGATATTGTTTAAGATACATTTGTTTTATATATTATTACTAGTTTCTGGTATTAGTGTAACGTTTAGGTTTAAATGTAAAAACTAAATCTATATATATATATATATATAATCCAAATGCCACTCACTCACTGACTCATCACTGAATCTTAAAAGTACTGAACGGATTGGAATGAAATTGAGGGGGGGGGGGGTCAAAGTTGTCAAATCGATGTTTCTCTTAAACTACTGAACGGATTGGAATGAAATATAGTATGTACCTTCCTCTAGGGCCGTGGGTGCTCGCTAAGAAAGGTTTTTTTTAAAAATTCGAAATTTTAGAGGGGTTTTCGGGGGTCAAAGATGCTAAATCACGATTTCTCTAAAACTACTGAACGGATTGGAATTAAATTTGGTATGCACCTTCCTCTAGGGCCGTGGGTGCTCGCTAAGAAAATTTAAAACAAAAATCGAAATTTTAGAGGGGTTTGGGTGGTCAAAGTTGCTAAATCACGATTTCTCTAAAACTACTGAACGGATTGGAATGAAATTTGGTATGTACCTTCCACTAGGGCCCTAGGTGCTCACTAAGATAGGTTTTCAAAATATTCGAAAATTTAATGGGGTTCGGGGTGTTAAAGTTACTAAAAACCCATAAAAAATACATAGTGTAATATATTTATTGTTATATATTTTTTTTTTTTTTTTTCTTAATATACATTTAATTTCGATTTGTCTATCCTTGCAAACCGGATCGGGCAGCTAGTTATTAAAACTGTAGGTCCCGTCTTCATTAGCCTTAAGTGCAAAACAGCAGGACGTTAAACAAAAAATATATATATATATATATAAAAGAAGAGTAAGTAATTGTAATTTAATGCAACAGGTATTGTTTGTTATGCGCAGAGCGGCAGTATTAAAACGACCAGTGACCAAAGTAGTTCTCAGATATTAATGACGTACTGTACTTCCGTTAACGAGTCAAATGCTAAACTATTAATGGACCCGAATATAACAGCCAACAAATTGAAGATATTTTTATTGTGTGTAATTGTATTTTGCTAAGTTAAATTTAGTTATTGGGGTAATATATTCAATAAATATTTACAGAGTCGTTCTTTTTCAGTCTAAATTTTAATTTCTGTATCTAAATACTTTATTTAGTAATTCAGGTTTTAGTTTAATTGATTTATAGAAAAAAGAAAAATACTATTAGTAAGCAATAGATTTTTAAACGTAAAGGTACTGCTATATCCTACAAAATATGTTCCGTTTTTCCTATTTGTGGTTGAGAAAAATCTTCATGTTTAATATGTTATTCAATTTAAAATTGTGTTTATGTATTATAAAGATACAAAATATTCTTTTAAAAGGGAAGTTTGCATAGAATTCTTATACAAATATAAAATATTTGTAAATGTACACTTTTTGGAGAATAACTTTAAAATATAACATTTACATTTAAATAATATTAGTCAATATACTGTTTCACTCAAAGGTTTTACTTGCCTGCACTTCAACATCGGTAAGCCTGGCACACTCTTGAGCTGTAGTGGATATGTGGGTGGTTATATCAAATTGGGAATTACAGGACGACGGATATTGTGAGTTTATTATTGATTTCGGTTTGGTTAGGAACTTCCCTGTTTGAATTTTTTGAATTGAACTAGAAGTTTCGTCAGTTTTCCCGTGACCTTTGAATACAATGTATACCTGTATACATATTACACATAGATTACAACATCATATATATTATTTTAGTTGTTCTATTGCTATGAATTTTAATGGAATACGAAATATGAATTATACTTAAGTATCAACAATAAAAGTGAATACAAACTAGTGTAAATACAAACTGTAAACAAGTGTAAACCAGTACTTTACTTTGTTTCACATTTTACTCATTTGAAATCCACAAAAGTCATTACAAATAATTCAATATATCTGTGGATTTAAAACGTACAAAATGGCATAGTTGGCAGAAGTTGAAGCACCTTGCTGGTAATAATAATAAAACTAAAGTACCAAAGCTTCAAAACAGTGTATGATATAACTTGTTACACAAGATAAGTTAAATGTAACACTATCTTTGATGTACGTATTCTGCAGATCAAAGGAATTGAATTATCAGAAAACTAAAATTAATGCTTATTCGATATTCGTACTTTTAATCTAAATATATTTGTATGACAAAACATGTGAAATGGAAGGTAAAGTGAACAATTTATATAACTTTGATGTAACTGCTTTTCCAACAATTCGTATGCGGTGCTGACAAAGAGGATTGAGTAAAGCAATTAGATTGGGATTGTGATACATAGTTGCGGCATTGTGATGCATAGTATGTGAAATTTTAAATAATTTTGCGTAACCTACCTACAGTTTTACAGTTTAGAGTGGTGGAACCCTAGCTGGAATTTTTTAATTAAATTCAAGCATGTTATAGAATTAACTAATTATAAAATGTTAAAATAATTTAAGCAATTATAATAATAATATTTTTACAGCTATTATAAATTCTGAATTTAACTTACTTTTATTATAAATTTCTTTGTAACTATTTTTTTAGTTGATTTAGAAATGTTTGGTTAACTTAGTTGAAAATATGGTTTATTGTGACATATGTAGATTTCATACTAATTTAGAAGTTTAACTGGTAATGAAGTTGTAAAACATGTTTTCATAACTACTTTTTAAAGAATGTCAGTGTTCTAATTTGTTAATTTGTATTACATCCTCAGTTCTTCATCTATAAAACCAAATTTAATTAGGTTCGTGTTTAAAGACAAACAACTTTAGATATTATTGTTAAATGGCAATACTAAAAGCACAACCAAATAAAATCATAACGAACAAAGTTATACAATATAGGCGCTGTATTCTTGGATGAAGCATGCTCTAAGATTTATGGAAAATGTAAATGATAAAACTATTAACTAATAAATAAATGTGATAAATTTGGAGTCTCACAATCAATTACAAATATAATATACGCAAATATATTCAATGATTTCTACTGGTTTTCATCTAAAAAATAATATAATATGCGATAACAGAGAATTAATATGAACGTGTTTTAACACAAAGCAGTAATGAAATTAAACAATGAACCGAAAAGAAATATTTTAAAGTAATACAAAATATTAAAATTAAGCAAACATATGAAAGAATGTTGTATACACTGTTTTATATAATCTTATTTAAATGTTTAATTTGTAATATTAAATAATTACATGTTTGCGCAGCTTATTAAATTTGTAAGCAATTTTAAATGGCAAAAATTTACAATTTCAGTGTGAAAGATGTGAAAAAATGTTTTATACTTTTATATTACATTATTTAAAGATCAATATGCCGAATTAAAGAATATACATATAAATACTTAAAGTTAATATATACATACACTGAATGAAAGTTATTTAATTGTTAGTTATTTACATGTATCTTTAAATTTAAAGATTCAGAATAATACGTAAATGCAAACACTTCTAATTTGTTTAAAGTAAACATTATATTATAATTACCTTACTTCCAAAGATAAGACACAATAGTAGTGTTACCGTCAGTTGTGTATGACAGAAAAATATTATATACAGGAGATCAGGATTTGCAGGAGACTGTAAGAATAACCTGAAAGAGTGAAACAAATTTATATCTTTGGTTATTATTATAAATCAATAGTTATATTAATTCGTAATAATTATAAAACTATGAACATATAACCCACTGGATTTATTAATTAAAATAAAGTATATTGATACAGGTCAATCTTAAAATGTATTTATATTAACGTATTAAAATGTAATTTTTGAAGTGTGAAGTTTTGTTAACTATATTACTGCTAATTGGTAATTTTCTAAATAATAAGTTCAATGAATTATTGTTTTACTTAACAAAAAACAGTACAAATAAAGAGTTTATACATAAAATATGTAAATAATACTAAAATATATTATTTGGAATGATAGAAACCACGGAACAAAAAGACTGATTATTTCACTACTTACATAGAAACATTGAGGAACACAGAGAGAAGAAACTCGTTGTAGATTGCCATAGAAATAAATCGACTTTCATTAAACTCCGAAGGCGCTTTTCTTACAACAATGCAGAGTCGTATTCCCCAAACTAGGAACAAAACCTCCACTGAAAAAATTAGGAACACAATTTAAAGTAAATATCTCGAAAAAAAGATAAACAAATTCGGATTTTTTATATGTGCATGGTGATTAAGTATTGCGGGGTAACAACAAAGGAGGTAATCATAAGTGTTAAAGTGAAGAAAAAACTTACTATAAACATGTCCAGAAAATATTATTTTACTATTTGGTTTTATGTACTAAATAGTTTATATCTTTTGAACTAATTAACAGATTCATTTTAAGTAGTTCTCAACACTTATTGATGTAATAAGGTAGTTTTGAATTAACAGCAAATTTGACAATACAGCGTTTAAAGAAGGATGCCATTTAAAAGTTTCAAAACAAATTAAGGTAAAAACCCACAAAAGTAAAATTTTTTAGTCCGTTCAAATTCCCAGCGAATGTTATTACACTCAAAACTGTCGAACAAAGCGTATCGGCAAAATAGAGAAAAACGTAATTCATGTTTTGTGCAAAAAATTTTTGTATTTTCTTTTTCCTATTAATATTCAACTTATCAAACCAACGGCCGCTGTATAACTGTCACCCTTCTTTTATTGTTACACCTTTCTATACAAAATTAAACTTGCTAAAAACTGTATTCTTGTCGCTTTTTATAAAAAATTTACGTTTTTGAATTATTCTCGGTAAAAATTTGTACATGAATGGCATTTTTAAACAGATTACTGGAAAAGTTGATTATTACGTTGTCGACTAAAGTACAACATTTTTACTTAATCAGTTAAGGTGTTTAAAAATATAAATTATTTAGTAAAACATACAAAATGGTTGATTAAAGAAGGGCTTCAGGGCAGATTTTTAAATATTTTCTTTGAGTATTTTGAACCATATGGCCAGCATGTAAACCGATAATGTGTTAACATTACTAAATTGTCTTGTTTAAATGTTTGTGACAATAACTTAGTTGATAGTTTTAGTTATTTGCTTCTTTTATAGCCTCCAAATTAGGAGTTTTTAACGTATTAATGTGAGAATAGGTATTCGAAAAACTTCAAATTCTATATTATACAATATTTTAAGGCTAGTGTGTTATTTAGGTCAATGTGGCAAAAATATTTAACTCAGTCTGCTACAGTTGGCACCTCGAAGGTTTGAACATGTCTACTTGTTTGATTTAAGTTCTCTAAACGCTGCTCCCAGTCTTAACTAGTTTTACTGGGTTAAATAAAGGAGTTAGCAATACAAATAATAACAATATATTTAATCGGTAGTTTTAAAATATATTTATTTTACTAACGATTATTTGTTGTAATTTGAAGAGAGACTTAAAAGATATTCTTCAATTAAACTTGCTACATATTTTTTAATGTTAATGTATATATAAGTGTGAGTATTGCATTTAAAATTCTACTCAAAACCAAGTAATATATTATTCAGTATCATTGATTTATGGAGAGTGACAGTTTCATACAACCGTGAGAATATATTTGTAATATTATATCTAAAACTGAACATTAAACTTATAGTAAATCAACTTACTCATTGTAAAGGAATGGTCCCACCAGTCTGTGCGGCAGAGAAATGCTTTCAAATCATCAGCCGTCCTACCAACTATTACATTAGAAGGTGCAACTAGGGTCCTGATAATGAGCAACACTGTAAATATCGATACAATGACTCCTAGTCTCTTCAAAAGATCCATGTCGGTTATTTTAACTGCTTTTGCAGATCTTACTCGAAATATTACCGATATCCTGTAATAGAATATATCACTAATTAATATTTAAAACATTATAATTTAATGTAATCAATTATTTACCAACAATAAAACTTAAAAGTATACACACGACAAGACTGTTGCCATGAGAACTCATTAACACTGCGCCTAATTAAAAAAAAGCATTTTGTAATATAAATTTAAAATAATTTCGTATACAAGTATTTATATCTTATGTTTAAACCGATAAATAGTAATTTAGTTGTTATCACAATATACACACATTGTAAGTCCAACCATGGTTAAAACGGTAGTAACCATTAATTACCTCCATGTTTTCAGCATAAGCGCCCCATAAGTAAGAGAAAATCCTATTTCTCTCAGCCATACTCTTATTGTGCAAGTTATTACGTTTGGTCTCGGGTACATTACTATGGTCTGTAAAACAAACAAAAAAATACATTATGTAAATTCTCTTACTTAATAAGAAAAATAAAGCTTTGAACTACATTATTTTAAGTAGTTTGTAATTCTTCCTTTAAAAATTTTTCATTTTGCTAGTTTTAAGGTTGATGATCAAATGTAAGTGGACATTAGTACATCATAGAGTATCATAGTTGACCGAGTGAAGCGAGGTCTCCTTTTTAACTCGACCGTTCGGCATTTTGTCTGTGTGTCTACTCACGATTACGGCCAAACGCTTTGATCGATTTTGACGATTGTTTGCATGAATGTTCCTTATTCCTAGGCCGAGCCAAGTATATATATATATACGTTTTTTTCTATTTATTTTTTTTAACCCCTTAATAAAATAAAAATGGCGGATGGACCGTTTCTCTCAGTGTAAGCTTTTTTCCAAAGCCAGTTTGTGGCCCAACCGTAAGTCGAATTTAAAAACAAATAACATTTTGCAAATTAGATTTGCAACAAAATTTTATTCTTGATTTGTTTCCGTATCTCTAACGGTAAGCTCACAAAATAGCCGTAAACTTAAAATTTGTTAAAAATCGTCCAAGCTATTGTATTTCAACCATGTTTTTATACGTTTATTCTAAACCAATTCAAAATAGTTCCATAGCTTTTTTGTAGTTAAAGTTTCAAAGAATTCATATATGCCAGTAAAAAAAAAAATGTTTGAATTTAAATTAACAAAGTTATTGGCTCAAGGAACAAGCATGTTCAGAAACGAAAGGAAAAAGTTCAACTTTAGGCCTACATAAAAAGTAGTAAAATATTTTGTAATTTTTTTCATAAATGTTAAAAAGTTAAGTAAATGTTAATTTAGTTCTAAATAGAACTGTATAAAAATATTTATCAATTTCAAATATCTTATTTTGAAAACACCAGTTTTTATGTTAATACTAAAACACTGCTAACAAAACTAGGCCTGTTTTGAATAGTAATTTAGGAATATATCCTTTGCCTAAAAATTACATGTTATTATAAGAAAGTGTAGAGGGTAAATCAAAGAATTTAACTCTATTATTGTTAATTATTATTTTATAAACGTATTTGACTCAGATTTACTTAAATTACAAAATGAGATGAAACAAATGAAACCTCGCGGCGATAAAGGACATGCAAAAAATGACCGTTGAACAGCGTGGGAAGTGTTGGTACATGGGTTGAGATCACTATCACGACGCTTTAACATAGTTTATTTCCATTATTTCTAATATTGGAATATGATATGGAACTATAAATACATTGTTAAGTTTTTGTTATTTAAGTATGTAAATATCTAATTATATGTTTTCCCTCAATAACGCAATATTTTTAGCTAGCTACTTTATGCATTATTAACCTACATAAAACACAATGTCCCCTAAAATAAAATCTTTAGCAGTTAAAACTAAAGGAAAGAAAAAAAAACGATAACTAGAAACCAAGGAATCACGGGAATTGCAAAGTAATGTTTCACTGGCAAAACCTTTTGCTTACTTCCTTGCTGGCACACTATCTTTAACCTAATATATAAGCTCAAAACCACATTTTTTATTTCAAAGAGCGAGGTCTACTGTTCACAGAACTACTAGTAGTTCTAGATGGCGTAAACCCGAATAGTGTGAACGAATACAATTACTAAAATAAAGTTTGTATATTATTGAATTCAATTTAGTTACATAGTTTCCAGCAGATACAAATGTTATACTAATATGTAATCTGACATAAATAACATCCATTGTGGTAGCCCACGAGTTAGTGAAATTAATTTCTGTATAACTAAACGTCATACACAAAACACATTTCACTCCATGCGGAGGTCGTAGCAATTCAAAAAGCGGAAGGTCCACGCACTATTCCGGCAACGTGCAAGTAGGATCGTTGAGACGGTACTGGTACCGGTTTTGTCCTTCAATGTCTGTATATTAGACGTTTGTTGGACTTAGTGCCTTGATTAAGATATCGTAAAACATGTTTGCATGAAATGAGTTGATCATTTAGCAACACTGTTGACTGAAATTTCGTTGCTTTATATATTTTTCAAATTCTTCTGCAGCGTCCATAATTTGTCCTCTGCTACACACATGTCCAAACATTACGTCCGTTTTACATAAAACAAACAAACCAACAAAAAAACTAAATGCCTCAAAATCCTTTTGCATGCATTAGTTCTAGATTGTCATTAAAACTCGTGTATGAGTGACAACCGTCTATACACAATTGGATCTTAAGGCAGATATATTTTTGTTTAGGTGCACATTATATCTTATGTAAAACGGACGTCCTGTGTAGCAAAGGACTAATTAAGGATGCTGCAGAAGAATTTCAAATATATAACCTTAGAGCAACGAAATTTCCGTCCTTAGTGTTGCTAAATGATCAAAACTCAATTAATTCAAACATGTTATACATCTTAATCCAGGCACTTAGTCCAACAAAAATCTAATATACAGATCAGACATTGAAGGACAAAACCTGTAATAGTACCGTCTCAACAAACCTATTTGCGCGTTGCCGGAATAGTGCGTGAACCTTCCGCTTATTTTAATTGTGACGATCTCCGCATGGAGTGAAAAGTGTTTTGTTTATGTTTTGTGTGTATATAACTAATTGTGTTTTTATTATCCCTGATGATGGGTGAATACCCGAAACTGCAGCAGAAAGGTAAGACGTTAACAAAATAAGTATTAGTAGACGTTTAGTTATATACCGCAAATAGATAACATATAACTTTTAAATATTACAATATAATTTTCTCGGTATATTATTTATTTATTACTGGGATATACAGAGTATGATTTATTATTAGCTCTTAAAAGCTAATATTTTGAGGACATAGTTTAAAAAATCCACGCCAACATAATATATTAAATGTTCCATATCAGTATTACACTACAATTATACGCCTACAGTATACTTAAAAAATAAATAAATCAATCTTATCTTCTAAAGCGAGAGATATTTGTCTGTCTGCTAAATGGATCTGGAATCTTCGTCTAAGGATTTTGATTTTTTGATTTATATGGGGCTTTTGGCCACGAGAAATCGATTGGAAATGGTCACCAGTCTGGGAAAATTCGTTTTCTACGTCTTTTTATTAAATTAATAAGTGAAATTTGTTCATTTTAAACAATACAAAGCACAGCTGATGCAAATGTTTTCAATGTCATTACAATAATCATCTGTTTTCTTTTAAACGAAGCACAGCTGATGCAAATGTTTTCAATGCCATTACAATAATCATCTGTTTTCTTTTAAACTGTATTTTATTAGAGGTAAGCCTAATGTTGTATCTATTTATAGTTACCATGGCAACGAATACTTCTGCTAAATAAACATACCCTTTATTTAGTTGTTTAATGTTATAGGCCTAACCTCAAAACTCAATAATCCAATATTTATTATTGAAATCATAGCCCTGCTTATAATCGAGTTTTAGCTCGGTCTCCTGGTACTATCAAATAAATATAAAACATATATTAATAAATCAAAATCACATAACAAAGTTTGTTATATAATTACGCAATTTAATTGTATTTAACACAAAGTAATAGATGTTATTGTTGTTGATATGTTAGATACATGCAAAATAAATCAAGTTGTTAACTAAATGTAAAGGTTAAGAATAATAAACAAAACCGTTGCTATATCAACCAACGCAGAAAACAGTAGTCATGACAACATAAGTAAATAAAAAATATCTCTTGCATAACAAATATTGAGCTAACTTGTAAACAATAAAGTTAGTGCCTAATTTTATTCATTCACTTAACACGCTTCTCTAAAATTTTTCGCTTTAATCCCAAATTTTTAATTCCATTGCTTCTTTCAATGTTATACTCGCTATATATGCTCCTGCAATCGTAAAAACAAGTACCACTTGGAAACGAAGTAAGTCCAAAACTCTGCAGCACTTCACCTAATCTCTTTTGCCATTGGCGACCGGTTTAAAATAGACCATATAACGCTTTTACCCGCTTACAAACCTTATTTTTTTGCGTTAACATTTTGAACATTTCTTGAGCTTCTTTAAAAATTGTACTATTGTTTACCGTGTTTTTTGATTATTATTTCTTTTTTTGTATTTGCTCTTGAGTGTATTCAGGAGATTCCATAAATATCTCTTCTTCTAACTTCGAATAATATGCTGCAACAATGTATAATTTATTGAAAATGTTTTATTTTTCACGTGCAACCAATGCCGTCAAAATTCTAATAGTCTAATCTTGCTACTTCCGTAGAAAAAAGTAGTCGTGATAAGATAAGTAAACAAACAATATCACTTACATAACAAATCTTGTACTAATTTGTAATCAATCCAGATGTTGTAAGTTAGCGCCAAATTTGATTAATTCACTTAAAAACTTTAATTTTCCATAGTACTTTATTCCCTACATTTACATGATACCAATAATATACGTTATAACAATTTAAAAGTATTAAACATACCGTAGTATTACATTCATAACGTAATTTTCTACCATTATTACTATTTTTAAATAATTAAATTAAATGTTTTCTCTAATTTGTTTAGTTTGCGATTTTAGATTAGCTCTTTATTCCAAATTAAAATATCTGGTTAAAATGTATCTGCATAAATCACGTTTAGTAAACTATAAAACAACATGAGTTTATATGGTACGTTTAAAATGTTTTATTTATTTCTTGGAAAGCGCTTTGAATTTATAGTTTATAATTTAATTTCGTTAACTCAAAAAACAATTTCCATCTGAATGTTCAGGAAATTCAGTTATAGCCTCGAAATTATATACGTTGTCCTAGAAAAATGGTTAACTATGTCCTATAAAAATTAAAACTACGGTCAACTATTTATGTTTAAAGTTTACCATATTAGCATGTTCTTAATGACGAAATATTTAGTTTCAAACCAAAAACAAAGCGACAAATATTTAAATAGAAAAACATTCAATTTTAATTTATTTTAAATATACCACTGCTTTATCAGTTTGCATATTGGAGAAGAATTCAATTTATTTTAAAGGCAAATTATAGCATCAATAATTTATACTATTTTTACTATTAGTTATTCGGATATTTGCCATAATTTATTAAAAAATCACTACATGAAACGTCATGTATTGAATTTTTAATACAATAATAAATTATAACTTCAAACTGAGAATTCTATACCGATGTATACATAGTATCAACATGTATTGCCAAACTTCCTCAAAACTACATGTACGAAGAAATTTTGACAAATGTTAAGACAAAGAATGATACATAGTCAAAATGCAACTTCTTATATGAAAATGCATACAGATCGAAGAATAAAATCTGAGAAATTTCCAGAAACACTCGGAGTTTCATGCGTTGACACTAATTGCCTCACTTCAGTAAAGGATGAAAGAAATTATTGGAGCTTGAATTATTGGAAACCTTCCAAGTTCAGAAGGGGTTTCGTTCTCATAACTACGTAGTAATTGGACGAAGTCCTAATGAAAATTCGGTTTATAAAGTTAAATCATAATTAAAGTATTATGTGTTGGTTTACTGAAATGTGATGCACTAATATTCATCATTCTGTGTAATTCGATGACACTCCAACGCAAATCATTTAGTAAGGTATATTAAATACAAAGTTATTTTGGATAACATTTCAAACAGCATTTACAATTAGTTAATGTTTTTGGGAATATTTTATATTATCTGTAATCGGGGGTCTGAAAATGGATTATTGCAAGGACAAAGTCATAGATTTTATATACCAGTTGATTAGAGACACCGCTAATCAAGCATTATAATAGGATTATTGTGTTAAATATATTCTATAATCGTTCATAAACTGTCACATATAATCAACTAACAGACTTAAGTATGCTTATTATTTGTAAGATATTTCCTACATTAGTTTATCGTTAAACTGCCATTAAATATTAGGGACACCTAGCCATATGAATAGGCCCTACTAGTCTATTTTATATAAAACTTTGATATACATTCTATAATTTAACGGATTTTCGATGTACCAAGCCTGCTAAATAAATATTAACCACATAATTAATTCTCCCACTTATTTAATTGTTTGAAAATAAATTGTTTTAATTAGATATTATAAATAATAGATAAATATTATTATAACAAGGGATAGCAAGTTGATGGTAATTCCTATGAAATATATTACATGGAAAAGTAATAATTTAGCAGCTTAAATTTTTAAAACATATGCAGTAATTAGTAAATTTGAGTTCAATATGCTATTCAGAATAAAAATTAAAAGTGATTAAATTAAACTTATCAACAAACAAAAATGTCTTGATTTCTTAAAAATAAGTTTTACCCGATGTGGTAAGCAGTATTACAATTACATGTTTATATAATTATACTATATATACATACTAGCTGACCCGGCAATGCTTCGCTATTGCATAATTATTTTGGTTTAATAAATGCGACAAATGATTGTAATTTTGTGTGTCATAAGTATATGGATCGTAGGTTCTAAACCATGTCATTTATACCACTTCATAGCTGTACACCATTTGCATGTCGTCATAGGACCTAGTTTAACTGTTTTGTCTTTGTGATAATCGGTGTTGCAGTTGTAGTGAAACCCTGACATTGATTTTTCATACCATGGAAGCACCTTAATTTGACATCTTTTAGAACTGTACTTTTGAGCGGCAGCAATTTTGACCTGGGGATTTTTTTGACTCTACTTTTTAAAAGCCTCACGATGCACCGCAGGATTTTTTTTATTGTATCGTTTGACAGCCTCACGATTTACGGCGGGATTTTTTGCATTGTATCTTTTGACAGACTCCCTATGTGATTTAGCATGATTAGTATTAGAAAAACGTTTTCGCCGTTTTTCCCACGTTTCCGAGCGGTTTGAACAATGGAACAATGGTCTGACTTAACAGTATCAGATGACAAACACGGTTCTGTCGACGGAGACTGAGAGTTTTGGAGAGCACTGTGTGAAAGTTGCCCTATTTCCACAGTATTATTATCCGCAATATAAGAGGGAATGGGAGTATTAGGAATAGAAGGGTTTAGAGGAATGAGAACATCAAAATGATAAGCCCAACTGATGCACCAGTGCCTTGTGGTCAGTGAGTAGGCAAGTGAAAGTGAAGGAGGGGCGGGACGGGCAAGGTACAGTTATTTGTGCCAGGTTTCTTGTTTCAAGGATATATACATTTTAAGAAATCGTGATCAGTCTGTAGGCAACAAAATAAAACATTTACCAATATTTTATTTAAACCCTTCAAAAAAATTTCATAAGACTTATAAACCGTACATTATTTTGTTTAATTGGAATATCTATCTCATAAACAGTATATATTGTTTGAGATTTTACCATGTTTAGACAAATCTTTCATTAGATATGATGATAAATATATAGATCGGGGCAGCAAAATATATAGATAGATGCCCCGATCCGGATTTGCATGTATCGATAGAGAAATCAAAGTAAAATGTATATTGGCCAAAAAAATATATCAATAAATATATTATACTATGTATTTTTATGCGGATTTTTAGTAACTTTGACCCCCAAACCCCCTAAAAGTTAGAATTTTTTGAAACCCTTTCCCTGCGAGCACCTATGGCCCTAGAGTAAGCTACATACCAAATTTCATTCCAATCCGTTTGGTAGTTTTGGAGAGATCGTGATTTAGTAAATTTGAAACCCCCCAAACCCAACTAAAATTTTGAATTTTTTGAAACCCTCTCTAACGGGCACCTATGGCCCTACAGTAAGCTACATACCAAATTTAATTCCAATTCGTGTGGTAGTCTTGGAGAAATTGTGATTTAGTAACTTTGACCTCCCCAAACACACCCCTCCTAGGATTTCGAATTTTTTGAAACCCTTTCTTATTGAGCACGTATGGCCCTAGAGGAAGCTACATACCAAATTTCGTTCCAATCCGTTCAGTAGTTTTTGACATTTCGTGATGAGTCAGTGAGTGAGTGAGTGAGTGAGCAAGTGGCTTATATACAGGGTGTATCAGGAAGAAACGGAAAGAATTGCAGGACGTGTTCTACTCGTCAAAATAATGAAAAAAGTTCATATAAACATAGGTCCGCCAACGCTTCGTTTTCCAGATATCCGCCATTTTGTTTTTTGTACAAAATAATTCATATCTAGAGAACAGTTTGACTGATTGAGTTCAAACTTGGCATGAAGTTTAACCTAACAGTGTTATACCTCAAGACAAATAAACAATTAAATCCAATAATGCGTTTCAAAATGGCGGCAGTTTGAAAATTTCAAACCTAAATTACTCCAAAACTGTACATTTTAACGAAAAATGTCAAGACACCTTTTTTGTAGCCCTTTTTATTCCCTATCGGATGATCTAACTGTCAAAACAATCGGATGAAGTATAATAGCTAAGTTAAAAGGTAATGACAACAAATGTCCATACAATATTGTAGTATTTACTGTGTTGGTATAGGATGCCGGGTTGAACAAACCAATTAGTACACATAACTAAACTGTTATGCTTCATCTGATTGTTTCGACAGTTACACTATCCGATAGGAAATCAAAAGGGCTACAAAAAAGATGTCTTGACAATTTTCGTTAAAATGTACGGTTTTGGAGTAAATTAGGCTTTAAATTTTCAAACAGCCACCATTTTGAAACTCATGATTGGATTTAATCGTTTATTTTTCTTGAGGTATATCACTGTTAGGTTAAACTTCGTGCCAAATTTGAACTCAATCAGTCAAACCGTTCTCTAGATATGAATTATTTTGCACAAAAAACAAAATGTCGGATATCTGGAAAACGAAGCGTTAGCGGACCTATGTTTATATGTACTTTTTTCATTATTTTCACCAGTAGAACACGTCCTGCAATTCTTTCCGTTTCTTCCTGATACACCCTGTATATATAGATTAAAGTATCTTCGGAGAGTCAACTACTTATTAAATTAATAATGAAGATTTCTTATAAATTATATACATTTAATTACTTTATAAGTAAATGAACTTCGAAATATAATATAATTATCTTACCGTGCAGTAAATGAAAAAAGCTCCCAAGGTAATAAATCTCAAGAGAACAGGACTGGCAGCTCGAACAACCTGGAAGGAAGCCAGTCGGTTAAATTTTAACCAAGGTTTACAATTACAACGGCATGTAGCTTTCTCCTTAATTTACACATAATATAAGACTTTCTGAAAACAATATAACAGAATTGTAATTGTGGATAATTTCTGTTTATTGAAATCAAAATCAATAATTGCGTAGGTACAATCAAAAAGTCTCGTAAAATTTGTATAACATATATTTCTTACAAAAGTTTAAACAAATTTTAAATAATTTCAATATAAACTCATTTTTAATTACCTATATTTTTTCATTCGACTAAGTTAATTTGCTATATATGCCCTTCGGAGATTATTTTCGAGCTGACCTAACCACCAATGTAAATAGTTTGTTTAAATTGAGTAATATACAAAAAATCACATTGACGTAATAGGAAGTAGTTAAACACTTTTTGTATGTAAAAGTACACATTTTTATTAATGAATATATTATCATAAAAAAAGTTATAAATATTCCACAATTTAACTAATAAATTAAATATATTAATTATTAATCAAATAATATTTTTTACACAAAAGTTATCGTTTAAAAATGTTAGATAGTTAATTCTAAATGTTTTTTTGAAATGGGACTAGCATAGTTTGAACAGTTGTCGTGTCCTAGAAGTCTATTAGGGTCACTCATTTTGCAGCGTTGGGCCTATCTCCATCATGCTCCAAATAGTAAAGCAACCACACACATAAAGCTCTAAAGTAAATCCACTTCTTCTAAAATATCGAATGCGTTTATTGACCTCTCTTTTGTGACAAGAAGTAATGTTCCCTTGATACAATATGTATTTATATTGTTTGGAAGTTATAACACTCTTGCAATTCTTATTTAGTGATACATTTCTCATACGTTTAAAACGATAAACAACTTTTTGTATTTAGTACAACATATAATACTATGGTTTTTATGTAAATTGCTCTTTCTCGTACAAATAACGAGATCATAAAATGTTGGTTATATAATTATATAAAATACCATACTATAATTATTATATTTTTAAATTAATATAATATATTTAATTATATTAAACTAACTTTATCTTTACTTTAATGAATCTCTAATTCATATTATAAATACCTATTATTTGTACCAAACAAAATATTTGTTTGTGAATGTGTTATTTTAAATGTGTTTTTGTTAATTGCAACATAAATATGAAACAAATTAGTCCTTTTTTACAAACAAAATTTTAGGGAAATAAATGCAAATATCAAATGTTCAAATTGTAAATAAATTCATTTATAAAAACAAATAATGTATTGCATAATTTTGTAAATCCCACTTTGTATATAAAACTAATTGCAATGCAATTTTAAATAAGTCCAATTTTTCCAAAACGTGCCTTATCAAAAAAAAAAAAAAAATACTTTTCGAGATATTTACATTGTTGTATTCGTCTGCTAAAGACAAATAACAATATGGCGGTTGTATGCTCCAGAAAAATTCTTATTCCACTAATATTTAATATAAAAATATTGTATGTTTTTCAAATCGTGCCTTATCCTCAAATAGTTTGTTCCATAACCTGTCTTATCGATACTGTTCCAAAAAAAAGGCTTATCCCATGTTTCCATATTAGAAAACAATACTAGGCGTTAAAAAACAAGTCTTATCCTTGATCATTTAAAATATTAATGTTTATATTTAATATAAAATAATTGCATATGGTATGAGAAATGGAACACCATTTACAATTTGTAAACAATACTTAAATATAAAAGTTATAACATTATTTTAAAAATGTATACATTTAGTGATTTTTTCAACCAAACCACTCTCAAATATCCTAAGAAATTTTAAAGTTTTATTGAATACCTTGACATTGCCATATTTCCAAGTGAATAGAACGACGACGGGGAGGCAACAAATGATGACGCAGGAAAGAATTAAGAGGGCTGTGCGCATCACCCAGTTGAGGGAGACGACACAGGGGCTTCCATCTAAACATGCTTCACATCCTTCCGCACAGTGCAGACATTCAAACACTCCACTTTCATTGTATTGGTTTTCTTCTCCCTGGAACAATTGAAAGCATTTACTTATACAGATATCTAGAAAACCACTTCAGAAAATACATTTTTATTAGAAAACTACAATTTTTTCTTGATATTTATGAAAGGGTCAATTGTGTCTTTAGTTACACTGTTACCATGCACATAATCTCTTATCAGACAACGCATTTTAGTGAAAAAGTAACGGAAATCAGTGTTATATCTTTAGAAAACGTTTCAAGGAAATACAAAAAAAAATGTATAAGCAAGTAAATTAGATTTCAAAATGTTTACTAAGTTATGTTTGTGGATGACATTTCACGTATGTTAAAATTGATAGAATTAGAAATTTGAACACCCATTCCCAACTATTCAAGCTGGGTTTAAGTTTTAAGAAATTATAAATACTTATAACTTATAGGAGATAAGTTTAGCCTACTCAAACAAGTAGAGAATAATGATACCTATCCTCGGCCGGCCTATTCTTACATTTCTTTTTAATTTAATTACAGTTCTAAACCTTCTGCACACAAATTTAATTAAGATACTACGATTTGTATTTAATAGAACAATAATATTAGTTATATTATTCCTTCCCTTATCAAACAAGATGAAAGAGTAATTGATATCAAAGGAATTTGCATATTGGTTGTAGGTAGTTGTATTTAATTATATAACATTAACTATTACTTACTAGCATCAATTTTTCGTACTCCTCTTCGATGACTGTTCCGTTGTAATAACGATGTGTTGCCTTAGTGTTTGGAAAGTAAAAACCTCTTTTGCAATGACACCTGTAGCTGCCACGTCGAAACCCGAGTCCTGGTATTGGAATGCACTGAAAATTACATTTTCCAAAATCATAACACCTGGCTATGTAATCACTGTAAGTGTTGTTGAGTTTTGTAATGTACGTTTATCAAACACATCAAAGTTTCATTACCGACGATAAAAAATACAATTAAAACAAATTATAAGTATAATCAAACAAATTTATATCAAAAGGAAATTTTCGATAAAAGAAACACAACACCACCTGTATGCAAATGGAAGCTCTAACAGGTTACACGTTTTGAATTAATACTGACAGAAATAATTTTAGTGTAGTTCAAAATTAGAGTAAACATATTTTTAATGGTTTAATAGTTTTATAGTAATATTTTTTAGCAATATACATAAATAAAAAAGTTATACCTCAGTAGTTCTTTTCTTGCATTTATCAGAAGCTGCAAAAATATTGAGTTGCGTACTGCCAAATGGAAGAGGACATTGATCGATGTCTACTCGCCTTAAATCAATATCAATCCCACTGGTACCCCTGTAAAGTCAATAATACATACATTCATGTATAACAACTTTATTTCATTTACACATTGGCAACATTTGTTTTGTAAATCTGAAGCTCAATGGAGGTTTGTGATGTAAATTACTTAAATATTCCACATACGTTGATTTAATCTTCTTAACCAACAAGTGTGTAGGTTTATTAACTAAATCTATAAGTGGAACAAAACTCAGTCTGAATAATTGATTTAACACTTGCAATAATATTAGATTTTCTTACTAGTTTAAAAAATAATAATAGCTACTTACGTGTACCATCTGTTGAACTAACAATTTAAAACATATATATATATATATACTAGCT
Source organism: Philaenus spumarius (assembly GCA_018207615.1). NCBI lineage: Eukaryota > Metazoa > Arthropoda > Insecta > Hemiptera > Aphrophoridae > Philaenus > Philaenus spumarius. The sequence goes on along the minus strand of JAGFPH010000124.1, from coordinate 616,013 downwards.
GACCCGTACGGCGTTGCCCGTGGTGGTTGGTATTTTCAGTCTTTTTAACGTAATTGTATTCTTTTTAAGTGTTCAGTCAGTGAGTGGTATTTGACTTATATTATTATATAGAGATCTTAAATAATAAAAACGCTATTGTCATAATAATAAAAGATCTGAAATTATGATTTTAGTAACTTTGATCCCCCCAAACCCCCCTAAAATTTCGAATTTTTTTAAACCCTTTCTCAACGAACGCCTTCGGCTCTAGAGGAAGCTACATACCAAATTGCATTCCAATCTGTTCGGTAAATTTGGAGAAATCGTAATTTAGTTATTTTTACCCCCCAAAAATATCTAATTTTTTAAAACCCTTTTTTAGTGAACACTTATGGCCCTAGAGGAAGCTACATACCAAATTTCATTCCAATCCGTTCGGTAGTTTAGAAGAAATCGTGATTTAATAACTTTGATCCCCACAAACCCTCCCTAAAATTTCAAATTTTTTAAAACCCTTTTTAGTTAACACTGATGGCCCTAGAGGAAGCTACATACCAAATTTCATTCCAATCCGTTCGGTAGTTTTGAAGAAATCGTGAGTTAATAACTTTGATCCCCACAAACCTCCCCTAAAATTTCCAATTTTTTTAAACCCTTTTTTAGTGAACACTCATGGCCCTAGAGGAAGCTACATACCAAATTTCATTCCAATCCGTTCTGTAGTTTTGAAGAAATCGTGATTTAATAACTTTGATCCCCACAAACCCCCCCCTAAAATTTCCAATTTTTAAAACCCTTTTTAAATGAACACTTATGGCCCTAGAGGAAGCTATATACCAAATTTCTTTCCAATCCGTTCGGTAGTTTTGAAGAAATCTTTTTTTAATAACTTTGATCTCCCCAAAGCCCCCCTAAAATTTAGAATTTTTTCAAACCCTTTCTTAATACGCACCTATGGCCCTAGAGGAAGCTACATACCAAATTTTATTTCAATCCGTTCCGTAGTTTTTGAGAAATCGTTATGAGTGAGTCAGTGAGTAAGTGAGTAAGTTAGTGGTATTTCTCTTTTATATATATAGATTAGTATTGTAAGAACTGTTTAGTATTTAGTGAAGTAGTGAATTCCCTTTTAATAGAAGTAAAGGAAAAAATTATTTCTAGACATGCTAAATATATTCAGTTAATCTATCTAGAAATTATTTCAACATTTTATTTGTCGTACTTACTTTTGCAATACAAATTATTTTAATATATATTTATATTTTAGAATATTTATTTTGTGAAAATTATATTTACTTAAAAAAATATGTGTTGTTGGAAAATCCGAAAAATGGAACTGTGTAAGTTAGCATCCAGATGTTTCCTCCACCACAATCATAGTATGGCTTGCTCCATTTGCCGTCTTCGTACCTCACACTTAAAATATCATCAGGTACTCTATCTGTGTGCGCAGTGTCGTTGAACGTATATGTATTGAAACCTAAAAGAGAAAATATAAAGTAATAATTTACGTACAACTTAATATTATATTACAACTCAAATTATTGATCAGTTGAAAAACATTCTCTTTTAAAGGTAACAGTAATAATCAATTATTCCAAGCAATACGTAAAACTGATTACAAAGTAAGTAAACTGAAAGTTATGAATAGAATTCTTGTCAAATTCTTGAAACCAAATAACGCAATAACATATACAACAAAACTTATGCGTGAACAAGAATGAAATTAATTTATTTGTATTAAGTTTGCAAATATTTGGTGTAAATATATTGTATTACTGTTCTAAACAGGTGTGTAATTAATATCCATAATCACTTCGTCAGAAACAATGCATAGGTAAACAAAAATAAAAATTGCTAATATATATTTTTAAAACTATTAAAGAAAATTCAAATAATGATTGACTGTATTAGTTACAACTTTGGAACAATAATGGGTTTACAAACTTCATAATATTTTTTGTTTTATGATTAGTACAACGCCAAATCGAATAATCCGTTTTTATGTGAGAGTATGTACAGAAAAGTAACTACCAGGCTTTACGTACTTATAGAAAGAAGGGTTTTATCTCCCCACAGCATGGTGAAAGATTTGCGTGGATATCAAGTTAGAGAGAGTAACGAGTGTCGTCTTGGAAGCTCTTAACACAGTAACTAAGTTTGTCAATAACCTCCCCCTGTCCTACTTAAAACCTACTTTCAATTCTTTCGGTAGACCCTGATGAAATTCTTGCATTAAGTTTACCAGAGCATGTCATTTACAGCGAACAAATAAATTAACCTCATTTAACCTTTTTTGATTATAAATGTGTTTTGTTTGCTTTTATAAATTGTTTCATTTAAAGACTAATAAGGAAACCACTGATTACTCGATACCAATTACATGTTTTATAATGAAAAAATAATGTTTATAAACTAGTGAAAGTATTTTCCAAATAACTTATAAGGCTAATAATCCCCAAAACACAGAAACTTGCATGTTTAAATTGTTTATGTGTGTCTTTAATAATAACATTCTGCCAAATTTGGAACATTTTTGTTTGTTGTACTTTTTTATTTCTAAAAAAACTATCTTATACATCTTGGTATACATATTTAGTGTGCCTTTTCAAGCTCTTATATTATCTAAATATTTATGAATCACATAGGCATATTTTATTAGAGAATTTCCACTTGTAAGATGTACTAGTGTCATTTAAAGTAAAACCTTAGGTCGGGAGTGGTTAATTCCCAGAACCAGTTTTATAGGGCAATTAAATGTTCATACTTATATAGGGTTCACGTGTTAGTTTTCTTAGTTAATCTAAGGAGCCCGTTAGCTAAATAGAATCCATCAACTGGTTTTATCTAAAAGAAAAATTATAGGAGATTATTATGCACTGATTTTTATCTCACGCGACAGTATAGGAGGTCTGGTTCTGCCAAAATCTATCAAATCGTAAAATACCATAAAAGTATCTGGTTGAAATACACGAGGGAGTTTTTACTATGGGGGTAACTTATCATCTGTGGATGATAGCCGGTCGCAAGTTTATAACCTTGCGATAGAAGAGAAACAGCCAATAATCCGAGGTCACGAGGTCGAGGGGGCACAACCTCTCACAGCAAGTTTTCCACTGCAAGAGCAACCAAACCCAATCTAGAGCATAATGTTGGACAACAATCTACTTTTATATTCATCTCCTACTTCAGTAGACGAAATTATCATATATTTAAATAATTTATAATAAAGAAATACGTAAATTTAAGTCAATATATATTTTTGTAAGGATGTGAGATGAAAATTGTTATGATATTCTTCAAATTACACTTTGTTGATTAGGATATTAAACGAACCAAAAAAAATAACATAAACAAACGTTAATATGGCAGTAAAAAAAAACTAAAATAATGTAAAACATATACTTTCAACTCACCTCTACTGAATTGATTGTAATTTATTATGACATTTTCAGCATTCTTTCTCGCTATGTAAAACCATTCGCTAGTATTGCTCAAATATTTATATTCCACCGCCAAATCCTTTACTAGAATAGGTCCTTCCGGAAGTCGATAAGCGTAAGGACAAAATAAAGTGTATCCTTTGTACTGGTTTTGGTCGTAGCAGTTTCCCGCAGCAAATATATCATCATCAAACTCTACCATTGAGAACACCCCCGCGTGTAAGAGATACTCGGAATCCATTACTTCTGACTCGGCGTATTTCCAGAGCCTAGTCAACATATTAGCACGGTTTACTGCCACGTCAGCTTCAACGCGAAATCTCTCCTGGAAACACAAAAATACAAATTATATCATCATCAAACTCTACCATTGAGAACACCCCCGCGTGTAAGAGATACTCGGAATCCATTACTTCTGACTCGGCGTATTTCCAGAGCCTAGTCAACATATTATCACGGTTTACTGCCACGTCAGCTTCAACGCGAAATCTCTCCTGGAAACACAAAAATACAAATTATATCATCAAGTTTCTCTCAGTCTAAGCTTTTTTCCAAAGCCAGTTTGTGGCTTAACCGTAAGTCGAATTTAAATACTAATAACATTTTGCGGGCAAATTTGATGTTCTACAAAATTGTTTACTCGATTTTTTTCCGTATCTCTAACGGCAAGCTCAAAAATTGCAGCAAACTTCAAATTTGTTCAAAATCGTCCAAGTTTATTTTAATTTTCACCATGTTTGTATACTTTTATTTTTTTACATATCTTCATAAAATCTTATATTTTTTTCGCTACGTCAGTATGGCCTACTTAACTGTGAGTGAGTAGTGGAGGGGGTGCCCGAGATAAAGAGCCCTATTGATATTGCGTCGCATTTACTGAGTTGTAGTCCTTTAAAAACTACATTCTCTTATTCATTCTGTTTATTTGTTACACCACAAAGTATTTAGAGTCGAACTGATACAAAAAATCGTTAAAAACTTAAAAAAAAACACATTAAAAAATGATGATGTAGAACGTACCTCCCCGACATTTTATGTCCCGTGTCCCTAGAAACAATAAAAAAACTAATAAATTGCTAAATAACTATTAACTGGTTAAACCTTCTACTTACTTCTTTACTGGCACACTATTTTCAACCTAAGCTCAAAACCAAATTTGTTATTTCAACGAGAGAGGTCTACTGTTCACAGAACTACTAGTTATTTTTGTCATTGTGTTAGTAAATTAAAACACAACTAACTGATGTCTAAAATATAGTTCTGAATATAGAACATTAAGACAACCTTGTAGTTGTCCTGTTAAAAACACAAATATTATATTTAGTGAAATTCAAACCATATAGTCATGTGTATGCTGTTACAAAAATATACATCAATAAAAAACCGTATTGTGTATCAAACAAGACGCAGTAGCTGTACATATTTTTTATAAAACCTTATTGTTATTTACGTTTTACGTGCTAAGTTTGTTTTGTCACGAATGAATTTAATCTAAAGTCAAATAAACACAGTAAATATACTTTCTTTACATATTTTTCACATTTTTAAAATGAAATTAATTCATTAAATATATTGTAAAATTTTAAATCTACAACTCGGACAATGCAAAGTCTTCCATGTAATAAATCGTTTCCAGAACGAATCTGGCAAACTTAGGCTTATGTAAATCAAAAGCGAAGCCATTGTTATATGTATTGTATTCATGTGGGATTTTTTGTACCATTGAATAGAAATGTGGATGTTATAAATTAACCTACTGAAATTATAGAAATTTGGAATGGATATTCAAAATCAAAACCATATTTCATGTATGCAAATAAATATATGTACTACACTGTGAGGTAAGTTTCCATTTTTTCGTGAGTGTTATAATTTTATTTAAGTATTGCTGGTATTCGCCGTAAAATATAAATAAGGTGGAATTATAACTTAATAATAACTGTAGTAAACTAATTTAAAAACTAGTACTAAGGTAAAAATCGCATGTTCTAACTAATTTCTTATCTAGAATGTGTATTATAAAAGAACTGATTTCTTAATTGCCATATCGCATGATATATACAATTAAGTTACCATTTACCTCTAAATATTACCCAATACAAAAGTTCACTAGCAGTTGATCCTAACTGAACATTCATATTATAATAATTTACTAAATTACAAAGTACAAATTTATTTATTTATATGTAGCAACTTTCAGGAAATAACGGAATATATTTTAAATGCATTATTTTACGCCGTTACATGAAAAATTTATTGTAAAATGTCCATTCACATTTTACTTTCTCCAACCTATACATAGTATTTGGAGAAAGTATTGTTTTCGTAAAAATGTTCGAATTTGAATTTTCCGTTGAATTATCTGTTTTGGTGCTCCCAGAACCCGAAAAAATTGTTTAGTGCAATTATCTGTGTTGATGCTCCCTGAACCCAAAAATATTTTTGGTGGAATTTTTTGTTTTGGTGCTCCCTGAACCCAAAAAAAGTGTTTTTAGAGTGGTGTCTGTCTGTCAGTCTGTCTGTATGTATACACGACCAGAGAGGACACTATTGGTCCGATTTTCATGACATTTGGTATGTAGGTACTAAACGATAATATCTCCAGGCATTTTTTTTTTTAATTTTTTGGAATTTTTAATTTTTAAGTGTAATTTACCCCTAAAAACCCATAAAAAACGACAAAAATGCAAATTTTTCAAAAATTTTTTTGATCGGGTCTAACGATTTTGATCAAATTTTCAGTATTTATAGTGCTTAAGATGGCAAACAAAATGACACCACCCGCTTTTATCAAAACTTCGGCGTTTTATAATTATGGGGAAATGTTTAAAAATAAACAAGTTTGTATTGTCAATCTAGCACCGCGTCAGCGGCCGCACGGGGTAGCACCATGGTAGCGAGCACGGCCAGTTTTCAAAGGTCGCGCGATCGAATCCCGCCTGGGACAGTAATTTTTTTAGACGATTGACGTAGGTAGAATATTATTTTTTGTTTTGTTCTAAAAAGTAGTAAATAAAATGATTAAAAACAATATTATTTTGACTACAGTAAGTTGGGAGAAAGTTTGTGTCAGTTAACTGATACCGTTTATTTGTATTTCGATTGAGCTGTTATTTTCTTATTTTGTGAAATATATAGTTACCTGTTTACACTTCCAATCGACAAAATTAAACACATAAAAAATTATAAACGAAACAATCTTAGTAGTAGTACTTAAATAACAAAATGTATACAGTTTCTTATTTTTCATTGATAAAGAATTCATTCGGGCGGTAGGAACATTTTAGGATATAATGGTTACTATCAAGCACGTACTTGTATTAAATCAAACCTTTTAGCAGGCTATTTGTACTAATTTAATTATGTCGTTTACACAATTTAAGTGGAAAGTAAAATAAAATTCTCCATACAAGTAATGCAATTTAAAACGACACATTATGATTGAATATACAATAATTCTTCTTTAAATTCTAAAAAATAGTTTTATTTATATTGCTTTGTTTTGTTTTTGTTTTTGTTAAAAACTAATTACATTATCCTAATTTATTAGTGTACATTATAAACAATGACTAGGGGCTCTGCCCCTGGACGCTTCGCGTCCCAACCCCGACCCGGCCTATGGCCTCAGATGGTTGCTTCGCTTCGCTCGCAGTTGAAAAATTCTCTAAAGTCTCTCGCTAATCTTTGGCTCGTTTGTACCTGGGTGAACGAGCATCGTTCAATATTTTTATCATCTGGATTGTATCTATAATGTATCTATTCGAATATTTAGTGACTTTGAAGGAGGTATAAAAAAAAGATGTACCTATTTGCCTTCAAAGTGACTTAAATTAAATGGTGGTATAAACAGAAGTTCATATTTTAAATTGTATGCGCATTTTTCAGACTTTATGCGCGTTTTTGAAGACATAAGCTCTAGCGCATTCAATTCCTGACGTCAAATAACCCCTGTATTCATATTTTCATCAAAATCGTTAGAGCCGTTTTCGACATCCGCGACAGATACAAAGATAGAGACAGAATTGCTCATTTAAAGTAATGGTATAGACGATTGCAGGGTCTCAAGTGCAATCCAGGTATATGAAAATTAAACTACTATTTATTTAGACGAACGTACTGCCTAGTATGTAATGGGTAAAATATTACTTAGATATATATTGAATATATAAACTAACAAGACAGATATAAAATTACTGTAAGACGATACAATACTGTTCAACAGGATTTCACTTGGTAGAGAAGATAAGCCCATATTTTGAATGCAGCTCATATACACGCTATATTTTATTTGTGAGGAAACTAACAATCAAATAAAAGGTATATTCTGTATTATTTTCAATAACTTAATAATGTCTTATTGGAAGTATATCAAACAAGTGTGTTTAAATACAAGTACTATATTATTTATATTTAGTATTTGTGTAAATAAATGTAACCAATATTTGTGTAAACATATTTGTAGTAGCGAGAATTAAGTCACTTGCATTAAAGAGGTACATTTAAAATTTGAACTACTGTTTTTTTTTTAATTTTATTATTATTTGTTTTAAATATTATTTATCTTTTATTTCTTCTGTATTCCTGTTATTGCTTAATTATTCGTATAAATTATTACCATGTTTTTGAAATTAAATTATAACACTATTTAACTATCACATGCAAATAACATTGAACATTAAACAGTTGACCTAAATTATCATTAGGTCATTAACAACAGAACATCAGCTGTTAATAAATGCACAACGTTCAAGTTAATAATTATATAAACTAACTTACGAAGGAATTGCATTACATGCAATCATTAAAATTTCATAGAATCTATTTATAGGTTTTATCTTTTCTTTTTAATGGCAGAGTACTTTTAATCTGGTGTCACTTTTCTGCTTAAAGTTAAAATCTATTTAATAAAGATAACTTGTTTTAATTAAATCAATAGCAAATAATAGGAATCGTACTAACTATATAACAAAGTTTAAGTATAAATGTTTTCAACTTTTCTTATTTATTTTTAATTTATTATTTACATAGATAATCAAATTGTCCGTAATGTTTACGTAACTTAAATTTAAAATCACATGTTCACATTTGTGGTCATTGAGCTTCAAAGATTTTTAATTTCTATTACTTCTTCCAATTCATTGTTTAAAACATTTAATTATTTGCAAGTTAATGTCTATTGCTATTGCTTTGTATTTGAATTCTTATTACCTCCATTAATAAAATATATGTTTTAGAGAGCTTCTAAAATATGCATGTATTTACTGAAGTGCGACTGAAAAACGTTAAGTAAAGAGAATTAGGTACTGTAGCAAATATAAATTTAAAATTTATTTAAAATGTTTGCTAACAGTTAAGTAATAAGGTTAAATTTAGGCATAGTTTCATTATGCATTGTATTAATGCGTATTAGACTTTCAAAAATGTATCTACATCAGGATTTATTAAAACTTATTCTATGGTTAAGAACGAGACATGAATAAACCAACACAAATATACTCGGGGACATAAATTCACTACCGTTTATATAATAATGGTAAAGCGAATATTTTGTTAAAAAACGTCTTATAAATTGTATGTTTTACAAGTTTTTATAATAAAAAAAGTTATAATACCTCCTGTAAGTAATAAACGTTATTTTTATTGTACTACTTGTAGTATGTATGTTAAACAATTTAGTAAATTAATTACCTTATTTAAAAAACACCAAATAAAGTTATTCACTTTATCAATATACAAATGCACTTTAAAATTAATTCATATTATTAAATCAAACATACATGCAAGTTATGCAAGTTTAACATAACTTATTTTACAGGCAATATGGAAAGATGTATTGCCCCATAAAGAAGGGTTTCAGAATTTATTGTGGTTGGTTTTTAAATTATGTATTACACAATTTGTATAATTTAATGCAATCAAAGTGATTTTATGAAACTATTTAGTCTAGTATAGAATAAAACGTATATATTTTTTGTTCTAAACGTAAGTAGATGGTCATTTGACTGAAAACAATGGATACTTAGTCACACAGGTTAGGTTTAACATTGCTTTTTTTTCTAATAGGATTGCCACCAATACAGAATTGTCTATATAATAAAAATATTAGATGTACACAATACTTTAAACAAGTATATCACCAAATTATTAACGGAATGACTAAGAGTTTCATAAACTTAAAACTTGTTTTAGTTATTAAAATAGTTTAACCGACTAGAAGACTATTTATTTATGGCATATGACCTTATGTAATTAAGACAAATAATAAAAAAATCCTTTTATGATGCAATTATTAAAATAAAAGCTGTTAAAATATCATGTTAGGCTAATTCACGCCAGTGAATGCAAAGGGTATAAAATAAAATGAGAAACATATTTTTGAGTATTATAAAATTGTAATAAATCTTATATGTACATACAAATGCAAAAGTATATTTAAAAAAATATTCTCTTAAAAGGTATTGTTTGTTCCTAATCAGAGATGCAGGTTTTAAAGTGGTAGTTTTCTAATGATATATAGTTAGTGGGAACGCTATTATAATATAGTTTCATTAGCAATGTGGACACGGACAATTAGGGTAATGAATGGGTACTACAGAAGAGAAATGCAGTGATCTAAAGAATCCACTTATACTTCAGTGGTTCTGTTGCAGATACAGTACTTCACTCTCAAATTCTCGTCTCAACAAGGTATTTGATGAAAATTTAATTAATAATGATGCAGATTCTTATGTTGAGTCAACATCTCAAGTCAGATTTGAGTTACCTGTACCCGCCGTAATAAGCAACAGTTTTAGAATGTATGACACAGCAATAGCAATACAAATAGGTTAAAACATGTCCGGAAAACTAAGCAGGAAGAGCATATAATCTTAATTCATGAGCCTCTTAGTACGAATCTAGGACACGTCACACCAGTAAACGGTACAAAGTGTTGTCTTTACTCCCATCAAAGTATATTCCTTTTACACTAAAATCTGTAAAATCTTCATATTCTTTCAGTTCTTTTCTATCTTTGTGTTTTTGACGCCTTATTTAATTTCTAACTATTACGAATCGCATTAGCCTCAGGAATCAATCCAAGAACTATTATAACACTAGAAGCAACAGCACATGTTGCTGTGTCAGATATTCTAAATAATCTGTAGGTTATTATGGTGGTTGCAGGTAACTCAACTGTCAGTTGATATGTTGACACCGAAGATGAATCTGCATCATTATTAATATATTTTTCATTAAATACCTTGTTGAGACGAACATTTGAGAGCGAAGTATCTGCAATTGAACCACGGTGGAATCTCTAGTCCTCTGTATTTCTCTTCTGAAGTCAAAATTCACAATGCTAATTGTTTCTTCTCTATCCACGTAGCTAATGAAAATAGATGATAATACAGTCCCCACGCGCTTACGTCCCACTCACTATCTATCACGAGGAAACTACGACTTGATTACCATCTATCTCTGATTACGAGCAAACAAGACCTTCTAAGAGAAAGTATAAAACATAAAATTTTCATCACATTTGCATATGTATTTCGTTTAATCAATTTTTGAAAATACGTTATAAAAGGTAATCTGTTTAAGTTTTACCAAATTTTAGGCCTTGTAAGCAACCTAATAACGCTATTGAATATTTTTTTAAGAAACATAACAAAAGAGTTAAAAGGAAACACTTCAGGAGTATAAGGCTAAAGAAATTTGTTTAATCGTTAATAAAATAGTTGAAATTCGGCTGATTTTACGGATTTTTTTCAAGCTTGACGCTATTGCGGACATAAGTAAAAGATAATGCGACCTAAAAAAAGATGACATTTTTAATTTTGTTTTCCTATTTTCCCCAATATCAGGATACCAAAATTCAGCTTTTGTTACCTTTTAGATTCCCAAACTTTTTTGGCCAACCCAACTAGTCCTGTTTTCCTACTTTTTAAGGCATAAAATCCTGAGCGGTTGTCATCGCTTGGTATAGTTTTGGGAGTATAGAACTAATGTGAAAGTTTTGTATATATAGATTCAGACATTATTTTTAGGTATACGTACCTTATAGATGTAATGTATACATACTGTTAAATTATATATTCTTTCTTGTCTATATAAATTTAATAGTTTACACTTATAATTAAGTAGACAACGAATTAATTGAATGGTCCCTGAAGTTTATCACATTCACTTCATATATTTTATGGTAGTATTTTGACACATTTTATCTTTTAATCCGAAATATTTTGGTTCGGAAATTATCTTTGTTTTCACAATAAGGATTTTATGATACTATTAATTATTGTTAAAATATTATAATAATGTTTTAAATAACAAAGTAATTAAATTGATTAGGCATGTATATATACAAAGAAAAAATGTAAATCATTGATTTGAAACAATACCTAATACAAATATGTGATTTTGTTGTTTAGAAAATTTGTGTTAATTCTGCTAAAGTGTAAATTTAAACTATTATGTAAAAAAATATAAAATACATGTTTTACTAATTGTAGACTAGCTGCAAGAAATCAATAAGACTACGTATCTTGCACATTGTCACAGTTACTAATATTTTACTCAGTATCTATTATTACAAAATAGCAGCCAACAATTCATTCATAAATAACAGGCTTTATTTTGTTATCGCTCGTAAACGGACCACGTTATCTTGTTATGTATCAACATGCACAGTTTACGTTGAATTTTGTATATTTTTTCTTTATCAGAATAACCTTAAAACTGATTGGATTTATTTACAAACAGCAAGTTTAAATATGTGTACTAAAGAATTCTTGTTTAAGCATCTAATTCATTTTAACTGAAAACGTAAGTATCAATAAACTAAAATTCATTTTAGCTACCCCTCTAACAGTTCTTAAGCATACAATTGGTATCAGTGATCCAATATTATAATTAAAATAATTTTTATTAAGTTTTATTCACATAAAAAAACTATCTAGTATTCATTTTAAACTTACTCTTATTTTATTAATATACACACAGAACATATTGTTAGTAGTAGAGAAATTTCATTATTTTAAACTAACGAGTATCCTTACAAAACAAGTTTTAAATTTTCTAAGAAATTCCTGTAAAGAATACCTTAGCACGAAATATTTTCTTTTCGTGATTATGGAAAAGCTATCACTCGAGGATTGTATCAAGTTGTTATATAAAGTGATTTACTGTTAAATTTAAATAAATTAAATAATAATTATTATAATAAATTAAATCTGTTAAATAATATATTTGAAATATTCGAATTTACTAAAGTAAATTCGTCGGTAGAAAAATAGATATAAAAGTGGAAGATTTACATAAAAACTACTTTTAATTTAAATAAATCATAGGAGCACAAAGTGTTTTATGATGCTCTTGAACAAGTTGCTTTAATTTGTATTTCTTTTCTCTACAATTGTATGATTGGTTCTTATAAAATAGGTGTTTCTAATATTTAAAATAAATACAGAAAGATAAGATCTGTATTGATAATCTGTAGTTTAATTACTCATTTAAAACAAATATATGAATACATTAAAATTTTATTGTAGAAAACATTTTCAAATATTAATATGAATAAATAATTGGAGTTTTTGAACCGCAGTATTTCCTAAGCTGTAAATATAGATAAGTCAAAGAAGGTGACAGGACCATTAACTATGAAGGCATTGTGACATATGACTTTTTGAAAGTAGGTCGAACGTATTGCATCTTACGCCCCACTAACTCTTAACAGTTACGTGGAACGAGTAAAGAAAACATATTTATGATACATATATTTATGATACATATTGTGTCTTGTAGATACTGGTAAATAATTTTAAACCAACTGAAAATTTCTGAAAAATTATATATTTGCTCTTCGTGGTGGGTTGTGTTATTGTCTATTAATTCCTTTGCGAGTTAAAACTGTATTTTCCTAATTGTTCGGTTATTTAATTGAATATAACTTATCCAAAATTTCAGCATTTCTGCTAATTCGTAAAGATCTAGGTCACCGCTACTTCCAAAATCTGAATGCATCTGTCTTAATTAATCACCACTTACATAAAAAATATAAGTATAGACGAATAAATTTCCCTTTCTTTTAGTGTAAATGGGAAACTAGCAGAGAAACGAGCAATATAGATAGGTTTAGCAATTTATTTAAGAATAATAAAATACAGATTTGTTTCATTATAATATACTTAATACCATCAAAAGGAAGAAATAAGGTAAAGTTTTATATAATTTTTTGCCTTACCATCTTTGGAATAACAACTTCTAAATAAATGCTTTGGTGACGTATTTTTCACACTTACTAATTCAGACCAAACCGAAAATATAATGTAGAAGCCAATATCTAACTCATTATTAGTTTTTTCATACCAACAAGTATATTTTGAATATTTGCAAACAAATAATAAATATTTTAACAAAGTGCTGCGAATAAATTAATAGAATACATTGAACAAACTCATCTACTAATATTAAAAAAACATGCTCTAACAGAATTAATAAATAATGAGGAGTACTCTTGTAGTTAATCCTCTTCATTTTTGTAATGAAGGTTGGCTAATAAACCCATTAGAAGAATACGAAATGTATCAAGATAACACGCAACAAAGTGATTCCCTTCAAATGAACGTTTTATTATATTTAAAATCCAATAGTTTGTATAACACCGGAATCTCCACCTCTAGGGCCAGTATATACCTAAAAATATTATTGATGAAGGAGATAATGGATGCAGTCTTTCAGTTTATGATTGACCGACAAATTAACAACATAAATCAATGCCAACTATGTATAAACATTTGTTTCGTGTACTTGTGAACTTTTGCAAAACATTTTAGCTTGACTGTGTAGTGCAATGTGTTGTGTCGTAAACTGTGTATATTGTGTTTTTTACTTTATACTTGACGTGCTCACATGTGAGTAAAACCTATTTACAAAACATGAAGATGGGAAACTGTCCCCGAAACAAGTAGTGATAAACTACCAAAAAATTAGTAAGACGGATAACGAAGTATATATTGTTATATAAATATTAATATTAATATAAATATACTACAAATTCGATATATACTTTTGAAAACTAGAAATATATTATACCATAGGTTTAGCCGAAAAAGCGATTTTTCGAATTGTGAATTCTAATATCGGAAACAAGTTATTTTTTGGTATCCATAAAAAAATAAAAAAAATATATTTTTAGGATGCGTATTGCTGTCAAACTTTGGAAAAACTCGTAAAATCGGACAAATTTAAACTGTTTTAACAACGAAATAGATGTGTTTTAGTATTAATAACCCTAAAGTGTTTCCTTTTGTTATGTTTCTTTAACAAAATATAAATAAAAAAAGCAATAGAGCTTCAAGTTGCGCATAAGACCTAATTAAAAAAAAAAAATATTCTATAATTCCTTACGAAATACGCAAAAGTAACGAACATATTTACTCTTCTCCTTAAAAGTCTTGTTATCTCGTGATCACATATATATATGGTAATTCCTTAATTTAACATATAAGTTAAAAGTTGACATTGATGATACCTGGCTATTTAAATAATTATATATAATAATTATTTGTGTTTTATCTTTCAATTCATTAATATCAAACTTTGTTAAAATCTTGTGTTTTAAACTTTACTATTTATATACTGTACATAGTATATAAAATCGGTATTTACATTATTAGTATATTTATTAAGTTATGAGTTGATTTAAATTTATTAGGTCAAAGGATGTTTTTAGTAATA
>JAGFPH010000124.1:583810-600863 GCA_018207615.1 Philaenus spumarius | reverse complement strand
GGATTATAGAACTGGGAAGCTGTATATAATTTGAAAATCGCAATAAAATATGAAACAAATTTTTGTATTGGAGCAATTTGCATCAATATTATTTATTTAAGAGTAAGAAATATCGTGTTTTTAACTTATCAAAGCTAAACATATAATAATAATAATCTAAAAAACATTATAGATTAGTATTATATAAACTTATGCATTTTTTATAAGTTAAGACTTAATATTAAGTTAACTTAAGTTAATATTAAATAATATTAAGAAGATTATTATTAAGTCGTATATAAACTTTATACTTATTACAGTTTGTATAACATGTTTGGTGCTTTTTGCTTATTTTAAACCATTATTATAACAACTTAAATTATTTTTCTATACAATTACATAAAAATACTAATTTACTGTTTATGAAAAAAATTGCTTTCATGCATTTGCTTAAACTAGTAAAACATTTTGGTAAATACTTCTTACCGTGATGCATATTTAATATGTATATTAAATCAAATGTATTCGAATCAAACACATCTATCATGTTACTTCAGCAGCCTAAATCCAAAAATAATGAGACTTGATAATATTAAATCTCATTTAAATATAAATGCTGTATAAATTGTATTCAAACTGAACAAATGTCCTATTTTAACATTTGTTCAGGCTTCTTATCTTAAAAACATTCCAAACGTAACTGGAAAGTTCTTATTTTTAAAAGTCTTAGTTAGGTAATTTCAGAATGCAAATATAACATATTTCTGTACATATCCAGCTTCTGACAATGCTGCGTTAATAAAACCATCATAAATATAATTTAAAAAATTACTAAAATTTGTACATCATATCTATAGCTATACGCTAAAAAATAATGTGTTATTTGTTTACGTCAGAAACAGTTTGTTTTATTGTCGTAGGACAATTGGAGTATTTATTTAAATGCCTTGATTTTATGTATTAAATTTATTTATGAACAACGTATGCCTTGTAAGGTGACAATGTGTGTCTTTGTGCAATAAAATAGGCTATCACTTGTTTTGAACAAGAACCTACAAATCAAAGTAATATACAAATTCAGATTTTAAATTTGAATTTAGAAAAAAAATATTAAATGCATTATTAACAGATGTAGACAGAGTTAAAATCCAATTCAATTTCAATAGCAAGATCTTTTTTTATTTTCATGGTATCAATTATTACTCGCGTAGATGGCCAGTCATATGTACGTGTCACTGTCGTTATGTTTTATTTATACTTGGACTCAATGCATTTATATGACATATAATGTCGTTCAGCGATGTGTTAACACTTTTAATTATGTTTTTTATACTACATTATATACTACAAATTTTGTTTATACTACATTGAATTTATTTCAATATTTTCTAATCTCGTAATATTATAAATGTCAAATATTTATAATTAAATTAATAATCCATCTTTTAAATCAATAGTAATCTTGAATCATGTTTCCTTATGACACGGTCTATGAATATTCATAGGTTTCAGGGCTTGTGCATATTACTTATATTTAAGCGGTAATTCTGATTTGCTTTCTTTGCGTTATCTTAGTTTATTTAATCTGTTCAACATTTAAAATAATACAATGTTGTAAATTTAATAACAATTATGCCTGAATATCATGTAGAAGATTATAACGTTCTATTAATTTTAGAATTGGAATATTTTTAGTTAATCATGATAAAGAAATTACTTTGCTTATTAAAACATGATTTTTTTATACATGCTGATCTTTCACTAGCAGGTTTTTCAAGATTACAAATTATTGTATTTGTCTTAGTGACAAACTTTTTTGTTTGTGTTTATAATATATTTCTCTTGATAATTGCGTCTATACACATATTGTGACTTTACAGTTAAAATAAATAGCATAAATTAGGTTTGTGATTCTACGAAATGAATTGGCCTATTTCTGTTTTATGGCTTCTGCTACTGATATAAAGTTATTAAAATCAAAATAAAAGAGAGTACATTATTTCGAAAATAATTTGGAAATATTACTAGGAATTTTATATTAATAACCATTATTATATATGAATAAACAAAAAACGTATATTATTACGTACTTAAACAAAACAATTCTCTAATACAGTAAATATTATAAAATTCATTGTATTACTGTACGTTTTAAAAATATAACCATTGAATTTATCTTAAACGTAATAAAAGGTGTAATTGAAATTTATCTTAAACTTTAAGTTAAGTAAGTCTTGAAATTTTCATCAGAAAATATCCAAACGATATATCTTGAAAATATTGACTTCAGAGATTCGGCTGTTTAGTTTTTGTTTTATTAGAACCATTTGTATTTATTTATTATTATTTTAATTATACGAAAGACAAAACAAATTTGATGTGATATGTTTTAAATTATTTAAAACAAAAATGGTTTTACTGTCGTTTGTTATTTCTTCTATTAGGATTTCTGCAGAAAGTATGATCTTTATATAAAACCAAAAAGTATATTAATTGTGTACATACAAAATTATAAATGTACGAACTATTTCGGTTTCGCCCAACTTAGCTATTCACACCTTTGTACATAATTATCGTATTTATTTAAAATAATAATAATGTTTGTTATGGTTATCAATGGAATACTAATAAAAGGCTCAAGGTACTTTATCAGTTGATTTAGATTTAAAATCAGTTTAACAAACATTGCTTTTACCTATATATTGAAGCATCCTACAAAAGATTGTAAAATGTTAACAACTTTTTTAGTACGTATGCAATTAAATAATGTAATGTATTATTTGTATTTAGGTATCGCGTAAGCTGAGAAAGTGTAAAATGTCATTAAAAATTTAAATGGTAAATAAGCTTTCAAATAATGTAATACAACCTTTCGTTTGTAAGCTGAGAAAGTGTAAAATGTCATTAAAAATTTTAATGGTAAATAAGCTTTCAAATAATGTAATACAACCTTCCGTTTCTCCATTGCGGATTCCCGTTGTAAAACCGAAACACAAAATGTATTCCTTCGTATCTCTAAGTATTACTCGAATATGAACGTATCCATTATTGTCTCTATTCAAGAGTATTATGATTTACATATCCAAAGAATTAATATTTGTTTCGAACGTATGTAGTTTCTTTGTGTATAAAATAAAATTACCAAATTCCAAAGATCACTTTGTAAAGAATATTACATTTTTCTACTATTAAAGTATTCATTCTAAAGCATTCATTCCCAAAAATTATAAATGTTATAAATTGTCTTTTTTTTATTATAAAATATTATTCATTTAATAAAAAACATTTTAAACAATCAATTGAAATTATTTTCTTAAAATGTTAATAATTGCTATTTGCTGCTAAAATAACTGTCTATATAAACTTATAAATTATTATTAGAAATCTAAAATAAACACCAATCATCAGATATAATATATCTTATTGTATTCTGAAGTAAGTTTTTAAAAACTCAAACGAATACGCATTTATGTCTAACATGGACAAATCTATATTTATATGAGTTTTTGTCAATTCTATTATTTTGGTGTTGCTTTATTTGAACATGATTTTTTAAATTTGTTTATATACAAAAATCAATTTTAGACTCTGAATATTCAAAACCCATATTCTAACTATTTTTTTTAAATCTTAAAATTTACACATAGTTGGTTTTATTTTAGTTTTTTATCATATTGGTTTATTTAACAGACATAAATAGATAAAGTAACCTGCAAGTATTTACTTACAGTTTTTTATTAAAAATTGTGTTTTTTAAATTACAGGTTTGTACTTTATTAATGACAACGTATTTATACTACTAAGATAATATCCAACAATTTAAATTTTTTTATAAAATTATAACAAAATTTAATCACTTAAACATAGCGTTAAGTTTAATTATAGATTACTAGTTAAATAATAAATAAACTTAAATTTTAGTTTTTTTTGTAAGTAATATGTAATATAATTTGTTAAATTAATCTTTACTGTTGAAAAATACGTAATATTTAAATCTTAATCAACGATTAATCGATTATTCTAATTTTGTAAATTGAGATAATAATTATTATCAAAATATAATGAATAATAACCACTATTTAATTACTAAATATTTACACACATAAATTAAATTAAAAAATTGAAAAAAATGTCTTACAAATTATTTTTGTTTGTTTAAATATTAAGAGTTAATAAAATATTGATTGAAATTTTTTGTTAAGTTTTTATAATGTTGTAACTATAACTTCTACAGATAATATTTTTAATTTTGTGCAAAATATGTAATGTTTAAATGTGTATTTACATTTAATTCTATGTTAAGTTTTACCTGAGCATATCTGTCAACCACACCTTCCCCCAAGTTCAGATCAGTTCCAGCTGTGCAGTTATCACCAAGGTGTTGTTGAGATTCTACAATTCTCAAAAATCTAGTTACAATATCAGTCATGCCACTTCTAGGATCAACAGGATCAGGAGGTACGCTGCTCTCAATTTCTTCGGCGTCATCTTTAGGGTGCCATTGATCATCTGACAGTTCACTTTGTAGAATGCTATCGGTCACAGATCCATCGATGTTAGAAATTGTAGAAACAGATTCAGATCTAATCACTCTTGTAGTAGAGGTATCACTTCGTAAACGATCGGTAAGCTCTTCTGCGTGGTGGGCTGGTCTTACTAAATGTACCCTAGACCTGCCGTGACGAATGTTAGAACTCGGTCCTAGGTCTGAACTAACGGTTTGACAAACTGCCACCAACACGATAGCCAGTCCTACCAACAGCCTCATAGTACATACTATAACATCTTGCTTCCTGGGACGCTATAATATTACATGTCTAATAGCACTTGAAATACAAGAAGAAAATGTAATTAATTAATTAGTTTAGATCCACACACAAACAAATACATACGTAAACAATACTTGTCGCACAAACTGTTTCTGTGTTCATCTTTACGAAAACAGTGAACGTTGTTTACCGAAAAAAAATTTAAAATATGATACGGAGGGAAATTTGGCTATCTGAAATATATTTAAATACAATTACAAAATAAAACTAATAATAGTTTAATAATTTAACTTTAAGTCAAATAAATTTTAGTTCGTATATTAAATTTGTACATATTTTAAAGTTGTAATTCATTCACTGAAAAGATTAAATAATGTTTATATATTTATTTATATATAACAAACTTTTCGTAGTTAGTACAGATTAGAGCACGCGAGTTTATCATTTAACACTGAATAAACGAACACCTTCCGCCAACGCGACACCCGGCGCACTGACATACTACCCTTAACCTCACCCCGCCATCTGTCAGCAACTGGCTTATTCTCGCACAGCCGCAGTACCATTTTACCTAATTCTATATTTTGAAGATTGATTAAGATGTACTCATTAAATAAACTTACTACTATGTTTAGCAACGTTTTATAAAAGGTGTTAACTATTTTTTCTAAGTTTAATTACTTATGATGTATTGATGTGTTTGAAATTAATTATAATACTAATTTATATTCTTAAAATAATAGATTTTTCTCGTAAACAAAAATCTGACTTAGTAAGTCGAATCATAGATACTTATTAATAAACCAAATTTAACTAAAGTGTTTGAACAAGCTTCGCTAATGTTTTGGGAGATGTGCGATTTATTTAGTAAAACAAATAAAATAATATGAAATCATTAAAACTAGGAAGTAGCATATTATGCTATACTACTTTCATAATTTAAAAAATATATATACTTTATGTTTATATTAAAATAATATTAAGTTATTTTCTTAACTTTGTCAAAATATAATCCATGCTGCATTTCCAAGATAGTTTTGTTGGTAATTTAAACAGAATTTTTGAAATGCATTGTAGTATTTTAAATATATATTCTGGATATTAAGTAGTTATTTGGTTTTATTTAGTTATAATAATTATATAGTAGACAAGTAAGTTAATTATCATTTTTTTATATATAAATATACACCCTACATAATATACGAAATGAATTACTCTCTTCATTCTAGAATAGCTTGGAGAATTTTGTTCCATGGTTAATCAGTTACAATATTTAGTAAGCTATAAATATAATTCCAACCATCTATTTTCACGTAATCTGTATACAACTTGTATTAAACCAAATTTGTAATTACCAAATGGTTACAACAACCTTCTTCCCACACACATTCCACTGTCCTAGGTAATTGTCTATCTTAAACACTTTTCTATACATCTCATATCTTTTCCTATAATATTTTGGTAACCTGGTTTGCAGTAAAACAATATATGATTAATATTTTTAGAAAAAAAATATTTTGAGCATTTAATAGTACAAAATATTGCAAAATTTATCATTAACCTAAACTAACGTAAAACACTTTCAGTTAAATTATTGTAAAAAACATGTATTTACAAGAACAATAAAAGTAAACAGGCATAAGGCGACAAAGAATGTCTAAGAAACAATTTCATACATAACCCACAAATTATATCTACGATACGTTCTTGGTAAGATTGCTGAACAGTTTCTTGTTAAAATATTTTAATGCTTGCTACTACAAAAATGTTACAACTTTTCGTTGAAGTCTGCGTTTTACTTAATTATCTTCACATTTAACTTTGTAAATTTTATCACTTATAGATTAAAATGAAACATTATTTTACAATTGTAATATTTGAATTATTTTAAATAAGTAGTGCAATAAAATAAACAAAAATATAAACCAAAATAATTAATTATTAAACAATAATATGCTTTTAATAATTCATGTTTTAAATTATTATGTCCGATTATGAGAGACAGTGTAAAGTATAGCCAAACAAAAAATTATAAAATAGGACTCAAATAAATCTATCTTGCAAAACAACAGTGTAGCCTACATTATAATAAATTTTAGCGGCAATATAATTAATTTTAAATAATGTGTTACTTAAAATGTTGTTATTTTATTTTTGATAACACATTTTTACTAACTTATAAAATGTTTTTATTTCCTAATAAAACGTATTTATAGCAACTGACGTAATTTTTTGTCACATCCCAAATTAGAGATCTTATTAAAATCTGAAAAAAGCCCTAATACTAATATGAAATTGAATAAATCTTGATTGTCTTAACTTTTGCAATATTTAATATTCACTATATTTTCATAAATTTTGAGTCAACATGTTTGTGCTTCTCGTAGGCTATCGCTTAACTAACCATATAAATATGGAGTACATTGACAAATCAAAGTAAATAGCTTTAAAAATCTAAGAGAAACATTATTCATATTTGCTTACCTATAAATTAAAGAGAGTTTAAATTAAATAGCTGTGGGTTTATAAATACTAAGAAAATTAATAGAAATAAAAAAAATAGTTTAAATATTTCTAAATTTATATATATAACGTAACTCGTTTACATATTAATGTTTAATAGATAATTATAATACTTCTATTCTGTATCTCTTTTTTTAATCGTATATTAGTAAATAAAAAGTATTTTTTTAAATATTATTGAAGAATAAAATAAACCAACATAGAAAATAACTACTGCCTTGAGAATGAAATATGTACTTAAATTTGTTGATGAAGGATATTTTATTAAATTATTAAATAAACTTTCAAAGTAATGTTAAATTAAATAATAACATAACTGTTATTGGCATTTTGCATAGTTGAAATATTAACTAAATTGTAAAAGTGTAATCACTGCTATTACATCAATAATGTTCTAAATTATTTCTGACGATCGATATGTCTTTGCCTGTTGTAAACTATGTCTTCGGAATGCATTCTTTAAACGTATAAACGAATGTTTAAAGCCATGCATTTCTCTTACTAATTTTCCTCTTGCATGCCGATAAAAGGAAGTAATGGTCTGATAACATCCAATACAGCGAATTCAGGTCATATCAAAATAACTGTCTTCTGTATGTCTGATAGAATTAAACGAACTGAAAATTGACTCTAACCTGGTTATAAATGATACTGTACATTAAATAAAAGTCGGCATTAAAAATGATCGGTACATTTGTCAATCAATATAATTATGTTGATTAATTTAATTTAAGAGTTTAATTTGATTGCTTAAAAAAGTGCATTATTATAGGATTATAAATCGTTTACTTAGTTTAGATAAAATAGTATTTTTTTTTATTTAATAAGTTACATACATGTAGAACTATGTAAAGTGGTGCTTGTGTTATCTGTGATTTGTTGCTATGAGAAATTACAAAACATGTACTAGGTATAACTTAGCAACAAAATTTAACATAAAATATATAACATATTTAATTTATACAAATAAATTTAACGCGCAAATTATTATTCTATTTATTTGAATTCAATACTAATTTTGATGCAACAGTCATATTATCCGATTATTAAGATGGTATTATCAGACATGTTTCCCAACGTGTTAATAATGAAACAAATTAAGATAAGGCAAAACCGAGGCAATTTAATTGTCTTTTTCGAAATATCAGAAACATAGCCAAACGATTGTATACACATATTCCGCTTTTAGTTTACAAGAATTTAATAGAAACTTCGTAATTTAATATACCTAATGACTGAACACTGATACTTTTAACACGTTATACAGGTCCCCTATCAATTAAATTGCAAAATTGTCTACCAAAAATGTTTTTATAAAAATTTTATAAAAATGTTAGTACAAATTTATAAACAGGTACAAAAACAATTTATTTTTTAATCATACATTGAAATTATGTTGCTAATAAAACAATACTATTGGGTTTACATATTTAAAAAAAGGTTCAATGAATGTTACGCAATACGACTTGTAAAAGTACAATTATTATTCATTATATAATCAGCAGAACAAATTGCGGAAAATGATATTCATGAAAGTACTCAAATGTGAACATGTAAAGTGGTTAGTTTATATCCAATCGTTGCATATTCTAGAGAACATTTTAACTTTCAGACCTACGTTCAAGAATCAACATAAAGTAGAAAATAAATAAAATGTTAAATACTTTGTTCTTATAACTCTTGTAGTAAGTAAAATAATTGTGAGAGAAATAATATCAATTATAATTTATTATTTTATTAAGTACAAAAACCACACTAGAACAAATTAAATTAATTATTTTAAAAATAAATATATTTAAGATTATACATCAAAAACTAATATGAATTCGTAAGTAAAAGTTTTATACTTATGAAAGTTAAAACACATTCTTTGAAGAAATAAAACTTATTAAGAAAGCGTTTGAACATATTTGAAAACAAATAAAGTTATTTTAAAGGCACTATTGCATAAGCTATGCAAGCAGATATCTTTTGTTTAATAGAATTAGTACGGTAACCAAATTATATATTCACAGTAGAAAAATATACATTAATAATTCGAGCAACTAAAGACTAATTTTAAATTAAATTTAACTTAATTAACACAATTTGTACTAATGCTATTTGATTAAAGTTCCACATTTTAATTACAAAATTAATGTGTCAATTAGGTTTAATTTTACAGTGAATTATATAATTATTGTTGGGCATCAACTACATTCATCGTCACCATTTATCTAAAATGGTGTTTAAATAACTTTTGCCAAAGGGTCTCCTTGCGTCTAAACATACTGGAGTGATAATTAAAGTTAGAATTTAATTTAACTAAACATTTATAGCTAATTATTTTGTTTTTATTTCCAAGTATAAGGCGTATACAAATAATAGCCAAAACGGTATTAAATTTATTATAGACAATTCTTGTCGTATGTCGATTTACTGTGTAGACATAGTGGAATAAAGATGGAATTTAAATATGCCAGTGTGGAAACATGGACTAAATAACGTAAAAAAATAATTGTTTTCTATGAAAATTTAATTGATATTATTACATATAATAATTTTCAAAATAATGCTTGGTAATTATTTCTATAAAATTGTAATTACATTTTATAGTTCGTATTTAATTTACAGCAAGAGACTAAAAAGAAGAAAGTACGAGTAAGGAAATTATATTGTTGTAACTAACTCTAAATTCAAATAAATAACATAATATGTGTGTCTACACATTTCATAAACCTTTAGCAGTTCTAGTATTTAGTATTAGTAATGAACTATAAATATGTGATATTTAAACCTTTGTATTATGAACCTATCATACCTATGTACCTATCATTTAACTATAAATCATTAATACTTAGTTTTATAAAAAAAAAAAAAAACAGTTTCAATGAAACCTTACTGCATGTAGTGATTCAGACAAAGTAGTAATACCGATGATATGATTTATTTAATCAAATTGTTAAAAATGCTCAAAACAAGAATATCCAAAATATATAAATACATTGTAGATAACCTTTGTTATTTACATGGCAACCCATATACTATCTTTTCCACGCACACATTATCTTTTGTGTGTCTAAGTTTGGTTAGTCTAGTTATAAACATTGAACATGTTAAATCCTTCTTTTTTGTAAAAAGCCACGTGGACAGATAATAGTACGAATTTGTAGTCCATTATCATTTTGATAATTTTTTTTATTATTATTATTATATATCCGTCTCTATAGTGACTAAAACACATTAATGTTTTACATCCTGTTCCAATACGAACAAATTGTATTTATGTTTTGTAAGAAAATTGGGTTTAAGCAAATTAATCTAACTCTCACATTAAAACTATATCCAACAGTTTACTTTTTGAAATTGGTCTACTCACGAAACAACTCTGAATGGCTATGAATAGCTTGTGAGTATCTGCCTACTTGTACGAAATATAAATAAATATAAATATAAATAAAATGTTGTAGAATTCGTTTGCACCTAAGCCTCCAGCCAAGACTCACGCACTTCGTTCCACTTGAGGCGGAAAGACTCGCTCTGTATGTTTGCATATCTGCCCTACGTCCTCCGATTATGGACTGCTTTATTTCACTTGCAGTGGACAAATTCGCATAATTAACTATGTCACCTTAAAGTCCTAACCAGAACACTTAGATTTAATTGTCATATAAAATGAATGTGTGCTCAAAGACAAATATTTATGATTTTAACTATTTAAGGGTTGACCTGAAATAATGAATTAATAATAATGCATTAGTGAAAACTTCAAACATAAAAACAAACAAAAAAGCTAAAATTCTTACAATACAATACTGTTTACAAACCAATATAAACGAAGTTTTGATCTTAAAAATATTCAAACATCATTGATTCAACAACTAATATAGAATGCTAAGAGGTAACTGTAACTTACATGGTTTTTAAACTAATAAGTGATTTACGTAGTTGAAGTTGTAAAATTGTATTAGCACAACATTAAATTAAAATAACAAGCCAAATCTAAACTATGTCAAAACAAATAAATAACCTATTATTACTACCCCATTTAAATGGCTAAGCATTTTCTCATTTTAGAAATAATATTACACTAAACCCAATTACATATTACTTTAATTGTGAACTAATTGTCCTTCCGTTTGAATAAATAGTTAACAAAAACTTTGACATACTGTATAAAATATTGTACTACTACTAAATTAAATGCATCAGCCTTCAGTCTTTATGAATGTACGATAAACTCGGCTTTCGTTTCACGGGTTTCCTTCTACTATACAAAGTACTTATAGATGATTGCATATTAAAAAAGAAGTGTTAGGTAGATTAGAAAAACGTATTATATCGAACTTCATAAATGGTAAGTTGCAATGAAAACATGCGGAGCTGGAGGGTAAATTTAATGCATTAAGGACAGATCACATGCTACTTTTAATGTCAAAACTGACGGGTCGGTGGAAATTCTCACGTTTATCTGAAATGATCTGATTAAGCCTTGTAAGGTAAAACGTCAGTTGAAATTGTACATGTAGCCAGACGTACTTTCGTTTTAACTGATTAAAGTATTATGAAAGTTCGAAATTTAAAATTTGTTGTTAATTACAAATCATAATAAAATCGTACTTTGTTCTAGGCCTTAATTATTGGTTGTAATAAAACCAGTTCTTTAGTAATTGTACAATAAAATAAAATAATTATAAACTTATGTAAGCAACACAAACATCAGGTCGACTATAGCCACTTCTATTAAGTAATATTAATATTAACCAACCAAATTTGTATTAATAGGCAAAACAACTTAAATGCTCCCACTAAAAAGTTTTGCTCGAATTTGTAAACATAACCGTAGAATATATGCTAGACTTATTTCCGATTTAAATTGTTAATGATGATCAGCTGTACATATTTATTATACATTTTATATTACCAATTAGTTCTAAACATCACCTTAAAATAAAATGGTGTCACGAATTGGAGTTAAATGTTTGATGCTGTACTACTTTTTGCGCGCTAACTATACCTTTATTTTAGAAAAACAAAAATATTACGACGTTTAACATACGGATTATAAAATCTTAAATATTCCACTTTCGTTAAAGTGATAAATCTGATAGGTAAATTAGGTGAGTTTGAATGCAGGTGTATATTTTATACAGCTTATTATTTTTTAAGTGTATAAGTAAAACGTCACTTTACGAAAATAGCTCAGTTTTATTACTATGATTTTCAAATGGGATGTAATTGATTTACTATGTCTCTCTTTTTTGTATAAACTATAAAATTAAATAAAAATGTATTCCTGCCCTTTCCTAGTTAAATTCCACCTTTCAACAAACTGCTATCATTCTAGTAGAACATAGTTTATATATTTTGAGATTTATAAATTTGTCTAAAAACAGAGTAAACTTGTGCGGCTTAAGGAAAATAATGTTAAAAATAAAAGTATTAAGCATGGAATTAAAATTTAATACGTAGCAATTTTACGCTTTTAAAAGAGTATTTTATAAAAATTAATTATAAAAAAAAAATAATTTATATACTTTTAAGGGCATGCCGTAAAAAATACAATTGATTTGTGTATTAAAAAACCAAACTTAGGGGTAATACATTTGAGAGTAATCTAGATTTACTTAACTTGGTAATGGTCTGTCGTACAATCCTTCTTTTTCTTCATTGTTATATGACGGTCGTTTTGGCTTTTTTACTGAGCCATTTTCAAATTTCCAGCTGTTCGTACACTGGGAACTTTGTCAACATTAAACCATTCAAACACATAGTACATACACAAAAACAATTAAATGCACACTTAATATATACCTTAACCCTGGAACCGTACACCGGGGCATTCAGTGCCCCAGAGAATTTTAGTTTTGCTGTAAATTTGAGTTAACAACACTGACCGCAGCCAGCTCCTGTGACTTTTACTTGACCTTGACGATCTGTCAGTTGCTTTGTTTGCTGCGGCTGTGACACATCACATTCCTTTTGTAGAACGTTGTTGGGGCACTCAGTGCCCCGGTGTACGGTTAGTGTAAGTTTTATTCAAGTGTACAATTCTGTGTGTTTTAAATTTTTCTTCTATTTTGTGTGCTGAGTGAAACCAGTTCACTTGCAAAAATCATGTAAAAAGTGTTTGTGCCAGTTGTAATGAAGAAAACTAGATAAAAAACTCAAAAACTGCAACTTTGGAAAACTTTGTTAAAAAATGTAGGTTTTCGCAATTCTCTTATTATATTTACTAAAATCTTTAAAAAGTAATTAAAAGTATGTTTTTGCAATAATTTAAGGCCCAAAGAACACGTTT
Source organism: Philaenus spumarius (assembly GCA_018207615.1). Classification (NCBI taxonomy): domain Eukaryota; kingdom Metazoa; phylum Arthropoda; class Insecta; order Hemiptera; family Aphrophoridae; genus Philaenus; species Philaenus spumarius. The sequence goes on along the minus strand of JAGFPH010000124.1, from coordinate 587,312 downwards.
ATAATGTTTCTTGAATAAAACAAAAAGAATTTCCATTAAAAATTAATTTTTATTTTTGGGGCACCCAGTACCCCTGTGTACGGTTAGTGTAACAGAAATTGAGGTGTACGGTTCCAGGGTTAAAGGTAAAATCACGCTAGAATGAGCAGAATACTTTCTGCTATGGCATTTTAGAATTTTAACTTTATTTGTTTATAGTGTGCATTCAAGTGTTTTTATGTATACATTTGTTTTAATGTTGACCAAGTTCCAAGTGTGCGAACAGCTGGAAATTTGGAAATGACTCAATAAAAAGTCGAAACGGCCGTCATATAACAACGAGGAAAAGTTGTACTACAGACCATTACTAAGGTAAATATATGTTTATAAACAATCCAGTTAGGCTACCACCAATAAATATGGCGAAATCTACCACTAATACAGGGCAAGTATGATAACAGCAAGTTTTAAATTAAAATGGCTTTGCTTCGTGTTAATTAAACTACACACACGTTGCACGCTTGGCCTTACAGCTTAAATTGCATCGGTATACATTCTGAGAATTGTAATAGGGAATGTTGCTTTTGTATTTAATAATTTGTGTTCGATTAAATTCGCTCTAAATATAAACACTGAATGGACAGTTATTGAGGTAGAGAAACTATAATAATAATGTGCCACCTGGGAATTAAAATATCAAAATAAACACACAAATATTTTGTTTGTAAACTGGAAATATTATATTTTTTAGCTAAAGGGTTTTTGTTATCCAAGTCACTTCCAAAATGAAATAAGTACAGGAAATTACTATAAGTATTTTACCTGATATTTAGACCGTCTTGTAGCGTTATGCTATTCTAGGTTTGATATCTTAGTCTCATTTTTAAGTATCCATAATCACTTTTTAAGGTCATCATATATTCATAAAAATACAATTTAAAAAAATACAAATAGTGCACAACAAACATTTATAGCGCTATAAGGTTTTAACTGGTTGGTTTACACCATCTCGTCGTCTATGGTAAAAAGCAATTTTTGTACGGTAGATATTGGCAAGTTCTATCTTATCTCTACGAATGTTATTGTGCAGCAGATGTTCTTTATATGTTATGCCGTTCTGTTCCATATAAACCGGTTACTATCGTTACAGTTTATTCTAAAAACACCTGGCATTTTTCTGTTGGTGTGACGGACAATTTTCTGAGAAAATACTGTTATTAATTTCCTGAACTTATTTTACATTTGATATGTAATGAGGATAACTTATTTATGTACAATGTTAAAAATTATTAATATGCATTTATTTTTGTTTTAAAAGTTGGGTAAAGAAATTAATGATATTGTAATGTATTACAATTATTTATTATATCATGTAATGTTCAACGCAGTATATGTGTAAAACTACATATCCATATTTTATCAAAGTAAATAAATTAAATATTACAATACTTAAATCACAATACATTTGAAATACCAACAGAAAATAAAAACCAAATTTCCGTATACCTGATAATTTGCACCATCAAACATAATTATAAAATATTATATAACATTTACGTGTAACTTTTAACTATTATACAAATTCATAGTTTAGTAATAAATATTCAGATATTTTTCATTATGTATTTTTGTACTAGCTTTCATTTCAATATTATTGTCAAACCTCATTTTAAATGGGCAATTTTCTTACTAGCTTAAAAACTAATCCAAGACAAGAAGTACAAAGATACAGGTACGTATTAAAAGGTAAATATAACACACGTTACGCAAACATCAAATCATAAATTATTGTATTATTTACCAAAAGTAGTACGTCTATCAGTGAAATACATCTATCTACATAATTTACAGGTTAAAGGAGGGTGTCGTACTATGTATACTACTTAGAAGTGACAATGTCTTTTTTATCTTAAATTACAAATTGATTTATACAGTGTATACTATTAAACCAATTTAAATAACACTTTTTTTATCAAATGTATCATTTGTGTCTAGGTTTAATTAATAAGATATTTTTGTAAAACAGGTATGTAACGAGAAGCCTTGCATTTAGTTTAAATGCTATCAAAATACTGTTTAAGTTAAATCATAATACATATTAAATTAAAACCATCCCTCTTTATAATATATCTATATATATAAAATCGAAATAGCAATGACTCACTGATGATCACTATATCTCAAAAACGGCAAAACATATTAATTTGAGACTTGACATAGTGGTTCCCCTTATGCTCTAGATGTGCAATAAGACAGGATTTTAACATATTTTGCGTTTAAGGTTATTAAAACGTAAAAAGCGTTGGAAATATAGATAAAAGTCAAAAGCCACTGACTCACTATTCATCACTATATCTCAAAAACGACAAAACATTAACTTGAGACTTAACATAGCGGTTCTCCTTATGCTCTAGATGTGCAATAAGACGGGATTTTAAAATATTTTGCGTTTAAGGTTATTAAATGTAAAAATCGTTAGAAATATAGATAAAAGTTAAATTCCACTGGCTCACGTTGTTTACAAGGAGGTTCTTTAAATAAGCATATAACAAGGCTGTCCTTTGACAGGTATTAATAAAACTAAAAGATAAATATTTTATACAGTGAAGCTAAGAAAGTAGTGCATAGTGTAAATAGCGTATTAATAAAGAGTATACGGGATGCCTTTGAAATTGATAATTTTTTTATCGAGCTTAATCCGTAGCGAAGCACGGGCCCCCAGCTAGTATTACGTATTTCTCTGATTATATTTTATATTTGCTGATTAATATAAAACATATGTCAACATGTTTCTACTCTATTTCGGATTGATTTTATATTTACTGATTAATATAAAACATATGTCAAAATATATCTCCTCTAGTTTGGATTGATTTTATATTTGATGATTAGTCCATAACATAATATGTCCAAATATTTCTCCTCTAGTTCGGATTGATTTTATATTGCCTAATTCTGCCAGTAAATCAGAGAAAAAAGTGTAGTAACATTCAATAAATATCTCAGATGTCGATTTCACCAGTCCTTTCAAACACAGAAGGTTGTACAGCTGCTGCCAAAATTTCCCTTCCATTTTTGTCATCTTGGTAATTTAAGAACCGATAAATGCTGGGTATCGATTATGACGAATATGAATAAATTGAGTTATAATAAATTATAAATAAGTTAATGTAACGTCAATTTAGCTTAAACTACCTACAAGCAAAATTAATTAAATATGATATATATATGAGATGGAAGTTTTCACATTTATTATTACTTTAAGTTATGTTAATAAAATAAAGTAATCAAATTCACAAGGCAACCGACAAGGCATCAATCGTTTCTGAAAAACTAAGCAGTCTGATAAATAATCTCGTCTATAATTTAAGATTAGAAACAATCAGACCAAGAGGAGATGCTTAATTTAGACTGTACAGATAGCTCTACTTTATGGAGCAGAGATAAAGGCAAAGGCCGAATAATAAAAAAAATTTAAAAAAACAACAAAAATACAGAAAGTAATGATTTTCTGTACAGCACA
>JAGFPH010000124.1:552809-583800 GCA_018207615.1 Philaenus spumarius | reverse complement strand
AAATTCATCATACTACTGTAGACATCCAGTAGACGCCGTTTTTGTGTGAAATATCTTAGATGAGATTATACATACATAATATAAATGTATTATGTGTATGAGTTATTTCTAATTTTTAAAATTTGAATGAATTATGAGATTTGACAACTAGAGGAAATATTACATCCCCTTATAATGTAAAAACTAGGAGTAATACAATTATAATACTGAAATATCACTAAGAACAAGCTAGGGATGTATAGTGGCAATTCGACCTAATATAATATGTTTAGAAGGAATTAAAGTTTAATTATTTAAATAAAAGAAAATTGCAACTATCAAACCTCAAGGGAGTTTCACAAATGACCACTTATTTAGTTTGAAACCATAAATGTAACAGTTTGTTTTTGATTAATACAGTATTTATTCTTAAATCATAGTATTAAACTTTCTCAAGAAGAAATGCTGTGGCTTTGCCTTTCGCTATGTTTAGCAGGGTACGAATAGAAATATACAAATAACTAGCCCTATAATAAGACAGTTAATAGGTTTAAATTATTAATGTTTATAGTGGAAGTTTATATCAAACATCATTAGTTACTTATGATTATCGAAGTGATTATCGTTTACCTCGATTTGTGAAACATTTTACCAATATCAAATGATGATATCACTTAGTGTAATTAATTTGTAAAAAATATTTCGATCTTTTTTCAGTAGCTTAATGGAGTGAGTTTATAGTTTCTGTTGCTGTACAGGTATAAATTAAAAGATTATAAGTGATAAAACTTTTTATAACTGACTTTTTATAATGTCATATAATGACCCTGATAGTTTATTATCACGGTCAGTTTCAATAGTATAAATTTCAAATTGTCCTTTTTAATGTATACAATTATTGTTGCATAAATGTTGACAATGTGAAACCAGTTCCACTTTTCATAGAAAAAATTGCATACTTCAAGATAGTTAACTAGTCACAGAAATGTATCAAATCAAATAGTAGATAGTACTATTGTTGAATATCTTTTCAATATTAATTAGAATTTTCAGAGTAAACTAACATAAAATTCTTAAACTAACAAAAATAAACGTACAATATTGTTCACAAATTACGTTGCTCGGTAAATGAACTGAAGATTGTAGACGTTAGTTCAACAAAAGAAGTACGCTCTGTTAGCACCAGAAAAAAGCATTCTAGTGGTTTGAAATTCTTTACAAGTGCTTCGATGATTTTAATAAAATGTCCAGGATATAGATCAGGTATACCAGAAAGAAACTGACAAATGACAATTTTTAGTTAATCAACATGTTTTCTAGTAAAAATATATTTACAATTTTAATTACATTTAAACAATTGGCAATTCAAATAAAACTTCTTTAAAAATATAAAAATCTAATATTTCCTTCTATAAATTTAAATTACTTACTTCAATAAAAACTATTAATATATAATTATAAAACACATCTAATCAACTATAAGCTTAAGGCAACATAATTAATAATCACGTTTTATGTGTTCATTTCAGTCATTGCTGAACCCGGTAAATAAATACATTGTTTTTGTTAGTTATTGACAATCGAATCTAATCTTTATTTAAAAGAAAGAAACAAACCAACAGCTTTTGAAAATTGCTAATAAACAGTATTCCGTAGAACTGCAAACAAATTATCCTTCCCATAAATAATGACCTACATAAAATATATCCAACAACAGAATAAATATTTTGTTTTTTCCTCAAAATAAATAAGAATGTACGGTAATGGCGACAAAAACATCCTGCTGTCTGAGCCACCATGGAACCCCTGAGAGCTGTCTGTCACGCCATGACAAACAATTTCCTAGAAAAAGCTGTCTCTTTTGAAAATATTGTTTTAAGAATTTAACCCAGCTATATATTTACGAATAATAAATGCGACAAATAAATACAAATAGGTAGGGTCCTGCGTTTTATAATTTTAGTTAAATACAAAATTATTTTTAATTATTCGTGAAGTATAGATGTCAACAAACTAAATTCACAAGTTATAATAATGTATTCTTATAAATACAACATTGTACATTATTATGGTATTATTTTTATCCATAATTTATAAAAGTAATACCATATTTATCCATATTTTATAGCAATGTATTGCTGTTTATATTTGCATTAGTAAGCCCTCGTGAGCAATCACATGCAGGTTAATTAGATACACATCAGAAATACATAATTTTATTTATAAAACTACTATTTAAAAACATCAACTTTATCTAGGCATACCTAAGTATGACGAGGGAATTTTTCACTGGTAAATGTGTAGAATTATAAGTACTATTAAACTGTAGGCCCATTTGTAAACATTTTGTATTTATGTACTTTATTATATATCAATAAAGATACGAATTTTATCTTTTAATTGTTTTTTTATGTGATATTGATATATAAAATAATTTAGAAAGATATTAAAATTAGAATGAAGAAATTAATCTTATAATTTGTTTATAAAGGTCTTACGGAGATGTACGAATGTTTCCGAAGTTAAAATAATGGGTATTTCTTCTTTAAATTTGTATATATATTGATCATAAAAGGTTGTATTTGCAAACAATTTATAACCTTAAAGCAAATATTTTCAGGCATTATACCTTATAAATTTGTTTTGTATTTCTTATTTAAACAAAATCAACATCACAAGTTTTGCTACTATTGATTGAAGTTGCAAACATATCCCTAAAGTATAATCTAATGTTACCTGATGGGTGAAATCAGCTGCTATATTATATAATACCCACGTGCGTACGTATGTATAAACGTACGGACGTACACTCTCATTTATAGGACTTAATGAGTAACATATATTATAGTTATATTTTTACTTTACAAGAATTATAAATTAATCTTTCTTTTTCTTGTATTACCTACTGTTTGTAATGATCGGATTTCAATAGATCTGTGAACTAACTCACCAGTTGATGAGAAACCTTTGTATTTTTTGTCAATCCATGGTATTTTATTGGAGAGATTTTTAATTCCAGTAGTCACTCTCAAAAATATTATTTCCGAACAATTCATTTAATACACTTTATCTTTTGGTTTTGTTTTGTTTTCTGCTGTACATCGTCTAGATCTCTATTTAGATGATATGAATTAGGCCGTTCGAATCAGGGCTCTATAACAAGGGATAAACCATTTCTTTGATTTTTCCACTGTGCCAGTTTCACTCTGATGTCACTGTGCTGATAACTGCCAAGACTAGAGCAGCGGACTCCTTGTGCGCGCTGTCGTTTACTCGCTGTTGTAACTCAACGGAAAAGCTTTAGTAAAATAAAACTTACATATTCTTAATCTGCATAAAGTACGGATTCTAACAGTATAAAAAACTTTGTTTGTAACCCAAAAAAACCCCGCTGGAAGTTTGTTTGTAACCCAAAAATATAAAAAAATCTCGCTTAGTAACTTTTCCATGTCAGTCTGTGATAAATCTCAAATATTTTCAATTATTAAAATTCGAAATACCAGTCATAATAAAAGTTGTTTATACTGATAGAATCCGTACTTTATGTAGATTAAGAATATCTAAGTTTTATTTTACTGAAGCTTTTCCATCGAGTTACAACAGCGAGTTAACGACAGCGCGCACATTACTGAATTATTACCAGCTGGTGTAGTGTCAGCATTGTGACGTCATAGACGATCGATACTGGGTCACCGTAAATGAGCAATATGGTATAGCCCTTGTTATAGAGCCCTGGTTTGAATGTTTGAAGCAAGTATTGGTCAATTACAGGTTGTAGAGGCTTTCAACACCAGTCAGAGCATTGTTATACCGAGCGTGAATATCTAGAACTGTGGCCTATGTCAATGGAGGGGAAGGGCTAATAATACGCGTAACGTGTACTACCTTTGCCACACACGTGCTTCCACTAACTCACTTTGTTAGTAGTATGATAGCTATTAAACTCTAGTATTGTTTTTTTTAATGTAAAACTCTACTTGATTTTTTCTTGTGTGAAATTTTTTAATATAAGTTTTTTGATGAGAAATGTATTGCTTTACCGATTTTACTCAGTGACACCTATGTTAAAAATGTCTTCTTATCAGGTCAGTACAAGGCTGCGTAAGCGCTGGAGTGCCCCCTTCCACAGCCCATCCTTCAAACTGTTCAAATTTAAACGGTTACCACAGCTCAAGATACTCAGCGCTTCGACCTACGACTGACGTTCTACGACCTACTACCCGGTGCCAAAAGCGATGCGACAGCATACCAACACTACGCCCGAATCATCATACACAGATAATGTCACTGTTTATCCTGAAACCATTCGAGGGCGTTTACTTGAATACTTTTCTAATATACTTAAAAGACTTTAAATATTTTCAAAGTTTTGAGGTAAGTCTGGTCTTTAAAATGTTTAAAATGTCCAGTTCCTCCTTAGTAGTAATTAAACATTGAGATAAATGTTCTATTTCATTTAGTTTATGATTTTTATCTTATATATTATAACAAGATTAATTTTAAATGTTTAATTACAACTTTTCTAATCTTTAATATGCTTTTACTAACTCTGATGTAAATTAATTTTAGTTTGTTAAATAATTTAAATAATGAAAAAAATAGCTTCGAAACAAGAATAGGGTTTTACGAATTTTGCACATCAAAGTAGTTTAAAATAAAATAACAAATATTTGTTATCTGAAAATATTTGGTCAATAGCAGAATAATTAAATTTAAACACAATTTTATCTTCTGTTTACGTCATTAAGGAACAGTAAAGAATCTCAAATTAAAAATTTTTAAATAAAAATGTTGTATTTTATGATTTGGTTACATGACTACAATAGTAATGTATTAAAATAACAGCGACAGTGAGCTTAATGTTTTAGCCTATTTAGCTCCGCTATGTTTTAATATTTGGTCTGCTACCACGTAGCATAATGCATTATAACAGAAACAAAACAAAAATGAATCTAGGGATATTTTATAAAAAAACTCACTAGGTTTACTATTTAAACTTACAAACTTCACAGACATAATATATTGAACAAATAAGTATTGCTGTTTATATTGATTAATGCTGTTGATAGATAAATACACAATAATGCTCATATATTAAAACTACAAAAGGAACAAAACAAAATGATATAAACAAAAGAATTAAAAAAAAATAATTTTTGAAATTGGCATTTAAAAGGTATGCGATGATACCGTGACATCAAATTTACGATCACTTTTAAAATCAAATATGGTCGGTACTGCTCTTAAATATTTAATAAATTAATAAGAAAACAACAAAACGGATATGAATGAAATGTATTATACGGAAAGAAAATGATATCTTCTCGTTCTGACAAATTTGGCTTGACTCACCAACCCCTGGCGGAAATGTTTGTCATACCTCCGGGAAGTCGGAGACAGTTTAATCAAAAATACCGTTATCTCTGTGAGATCTTACTTTTAAACAAGTGTTAAGGAAGTATTTTTTTAAAGTATTTCGGCATATCAAATTCCATATTGAAGAAAATAACTGTCATATCATATATAGTTTGTTATTTTTATAAAAATAGCTAAACTTCAGTACATAAGAAAACAATATTTTAAAGTAGTTTAAAGCATTATATAAGAAATCAAAGACAAATTCCATGTGTGTTAACATTTATTTGATGAAACAAATATATTATCAACAAAATGAATTGTTTAAATAAAGATATAAAATATTTTTGTTTTGTTTTGACAATATTATGTATGAAATGTACACCAGTTTTATTTTGTATGTTATTGTCATGCAACTAAGTAAATTGGAACTAAGTAAAGGAAATTTTAAGTTTACAATTAAAAATGTTTTATAAAGTTTCATAATAATTCTTTTTAAATAATAATAACTTTATAAAGTTAATAATTCGTCATTAATTACGCTATAATAAAAATACAAACTGTTACTGTAATACAAATTTTAAAGTCTTGAGAATTATTTCTTTAATTATTATTATTATTATTATTATTGCTTGTCCTTTTTATTTTCCAAGTAGTAAACAATGTACTAATGCAAGATGTTTCAACTACTTTTCTACCCTCTACAGAGTATTACCGCTGTAACAGTTATAGCAGGCAATACCTTGGTTATCATTTTATACTTGGTTTTTACTCTTTATAAACGACACACTTACCAACTTACCAACTTCCGCCCTTTATTCTCATCTATGGACTACTTTGCAAGCAGTAAATCAGCTAATTTAAAAGTGTTTAGAATATAACGTAAATACATACAATATAGCTCTGGCCGATTTTGCCAAGGCGTTTGATCCTGTTAGGCAGAACATCGTTTTTTTAATCTTACATGATCAAGATGTGGGTAAAAATACAATTCAAGTATTACATCACTGGTACACCAATAGCATGGATCGTGTTGTCTTGGAGATGCCAGACAAATATTTCCCTGTGTTGAAGGGCGAAGCAGGGTGATCCAGTTCCACCTGATCTTTTTAATGCGATACTAGAAAAAGCTTTCAGTAAGTTAGATTGGCATAATTTACGAATTGAAATAAATGTAATATATATAACTAGTACAAGATTAGTCGATGGTGTCGTTCTTTTTGCAAAATCGGCTACAGAAGTGGAGATTATGATAGAGGACTAGGACCGAGATAATAGCATATCCGGATTCGTAATAAATAAAGAAAACACGATTCTCCAGCAATCACGATAAATAAAGCAACGGAAAACAAGAAGATCTATTCATAATTAAAATAAAGTTAAAGTGGGTAGCATAAACAAGATATCAGAATTAATTTTCATATTAGTTGCAGATATAAAATAAATATAAGAATTACTTCGGCTTGGAAGAAGTACAGGACTTTGCAATTTTTAAAAACGTATTTTATACATGTACGTATTGTGTGTGTAGTAATATGACATTCGTCAGATAATGTGCAAATATTGTTCAGGTTGTGTATATAAAAGATCGAGTTTGGATGTACCTGGAAATCAAACATTAAACGCATTAGAACTAAATTTAACAAAACATTTTATAACTTTTCATTTGTACAATATTTTCAACTACTTTGAATCCACTGATATCTCTTTAGAAAATGTATATTTGCATTATCACAATAAATATTAACACTCTTTGCCGTCATTTAAAATTATCAAAGTACTTCCCTTACAGTTTTGTATTTGTACAAAGTCATAAATGTGTTTGAGTAAGTAAAGCTATTTGGAAATATCAATATAGTGAATGACTATGAAACAGTAAATCTGTTTAAGTTTCAAAATGTAGTCAGACAACATAAATTAAATTGTATAATTTGTTTCAAATAGAATGTCTAACTGAATTCCAGAAAACAAGCAAAGTATAACACCGAATGCATTCTTAAGTCTGACAAAAGAGTGGTTGTTTAGCTTGAATGATGTGTAGCATTTAATCAGTATTTGGAATTAATATGTGATTTATATTTTTAGAAATTTAATGAAATGTGCAAGTTTGTGTTAAATGAATACAATTAAATATGGTTGAATTGTTGAAAACCAAATTCATTTATTTGTAAACTACCAACTAAATTAATAAAGCGTCAAAAAAATAAAATTTCATGCAATACATATATATACATTTGATTAAATAGATCTATAGAAATAAACCAGAAATTTAGTTTAAAAGAGCAATTTATTGTTGCCAAATGCATACAAGGCTCCGCTTTCATTTCCGTTTTGTAAAGTAGATACCCTTGCGTGTATACTTTGTGTAAAACGTCAGTACCAGATGTTTTGACCCTTTTTGCGGCATCCACAACTTACTCTATTCCTAAACTCTTCCTTCGTTTTTCAATCTCAGTTTTGACACTGATTAGCGATTTAAATAACTTCGGTAATTTGATAAATTAATCTAAAAATGTGTAACATAGACTGGTACAAATAAAACTTATGTTATTTGTTAGAATGTTACACTTAATAATCAATCAAAAATAAATAAACAAAATCTAAAATATTAATATATAAGTATAATTTTGTTTTAATTCAAATAATTTCAATAACAAATGTATTGGTAGTTTAATAATTGCATTTTAGCTATTTTTAGTTTCGTTTTACTTAGTATGCTTTTTCAAAAACAAAACAGCTTGAATAAGTGAACACACAAATTTTATTTCGAATACCAGTTTTGGTTCGGGGGGCTAACCCTACTCTATTGAATGAAATAAATAGGGCTTTCCATATGGAACCGCCAGTTCCGGATTTGCTTAAACAGGCAAAAGATTGAATTTCCATGTGCAAAAGAAAGGGATTAAAAAATATATGTTACATGGCAGCATGAAGACCTCCCACCCACCTCATATATGTACAAGTCTTAAGAAGGCGCAAGTACAAATAAGTAGGCTATTTATGTTACACTATAGCGAGATTCTAAATAATAACATTATTCGCAATATTTATTTTCATATTTATATTGATTTTGGTTTTGATCATATGCATCGTCACAATTTACTTTTTCGTCTGAAATGTTACTTGAGCCTAAAGACACTAACTCTCCTGATAGCTTTGTAAACGGGTTGTGTTGAGTTAGCCATGAAATAAACTTTTGTATGTCGGAATCGTCTCTCAGCTTCAGAGACTGTCGAAGTTCTACGTGTTATACAGTATATGAATGACTTTGCTTAAGGGAGTTGCCCTACAGCGTGAAAATACGGTAATCAACATGCAGTATAAATTATCACTTGATTTGTTATTACAGTGATTTGCAAGTTGTAAATATTAATATAAATCAAAAATCAATATAAAGATGTAAATAACTATTGCGAATAATGTTATTATTTAGAATCTCGTTATATTTAAACATAAATATCATACCCAGTTGTACTTTAGCCTACTTAAGACTTGTAGGCTACATTTATTCGGGGTGGGTGGGAGGTCCGTGATGCTCTCACGTAACATAATTTTTTTATCCTTTTCTTTTGCACATGGCAATGTGACAGCTACCGGTTTAAGTCAATCCGGAACCGGCGGTTCCATAGGTGGTGGATAACGAAAGCCCTACTTATTTTATTCAATAGAGTAGGGTTACACCCCCTGACCAAAACTTGTATTCGAAATAATATTTGCGTGGTGACTTATTGAAGGTGTTTTGTTTTTGAAAAAGCATACTAAGTAAAAACGAAACTGTAAATAGCTAATACAAGTATTAAGCTTCTAATACATTTGTTATTGAAATTATTTGAATTAAAGGGATAAACAATAAATTATATAAGTCTATATAAATGTAATACAAAAATAATACCTAATATACTTACAATCTAAACCTTAACTTACAATACATTATATACAAACAGTATTTTTGCTCACACATTTACTAAAATTATATTGCAACATCCATTGTACATAACATATCCATGCGAAGCGTTTAAAAAACCTGAGTCTGACCACTGGAGCGGCGTGCAAGCGCTCTCTTTGACGACGTCCAAAGAGCAAGCGATAAATTTAAACAAGTAATCATCCACATCATATTAAAGTTAAAGATACATACTACAAGTTTTATTTGTAACATTTTATTGTATTTTAAATAATTTAAAAAATATAGTTAATAATTTATATATGTCTTGAGAAATCATTTTTTTGGTGTTTGTTGTTTAATAGGTCCTTTAATATTAACGTTATCGAAAAATGTATAAGAAGAAAATATGTTTAATATGGATCAAGGAACAAATGTAGAAAACATTAATTTGCTACGATGAGTATTAACGAACTTGTAAGCAATCTTGTGAAGCTCTGCATTTGTAAATTTCAAGGGGGGTGGAGGGGGAAGCGCAAGGGAGAGAGGCGGGGACTTTTGAGAAAAAAAATGTCTCATAAGGGTCTATCATATATAACAAATTCAGCTTTCCCCTAATTTGTTGCGACAAATGGCTATTTTCGGCCTTTATTTACTGGGCTATCAGTTTTGTGAAATACTATGATATCAATATTAGCTGGTTACATCATATTTAATATTGTCGATAGTTTCATAACTGCTTAGTTCGTTTTAGTTGTATTTTGAGTTTATAATAAAATACTTACGCTTCAAAAATAAAGTTTTACATAATGCATACTGTTAAGCCACGCTAAATTTCCAAACACATTATAAAAAAAGATTACTTTGAAGTTTTTTTCAAGCAGACTATCTTGTAACAATCAGCACTAAAATAAAATCAGTCGACCTGCATTTTGTAATTTTCTACCTGACCGTATTTAGCTCTGAATTGTTCGTTTTTTATCTAATTAAGTCTCCATTTAGGTCAACTCGTTGAAACCAGTTACAACTGTAGCAATCAACCAATTTAAAAGTTTTACCTTAAATAGAACTTGCTTAGTTCTGGTTTATAATATAGTACAGTTCTAACAATTAACTTACATTAGTGCTTTTAGCCCACATAACCAAGTAAAACATGTTTTCAATAAAAATAAACGAAAATAAAACTATTAGTTTTACCAAATATTTCCTAACGTTTTAGTTATACATTTATTTTATTTTAAATATAATGCAGCAATAGTAAATACAACAACTTATTATAATTTATATTTCCATACAAATAAAAAAAGTATATTAATTATGAATATAAAAAAGTCATCATACTATAGGTATCAAATTTGTATTAAATAAAAAATAAAAATTCTAGCTTAAACAGTCAACTATTTAGAATTGAAAATATATATATTACAACGGATCTCTGGTTCGAGAATTAAGTTGTAGAATAATTTGTTTTGGCCACTACTGCAACGCGTCGAGCCCCACGTTGGCAGCGCCAATTCTACAACGAAACACTCTTCGTTTTAGAATATTTCGGGTCCCACGTTTCGGGACGCCAATTTTACAACGAATAACCTTTTCAGTGATGGTTAAGTTGTAGAATAAGTTATTTCCACCTACTGGAAGTCTTATAGGCAATCTCACTTTGTTTGGCCTAGGTGAAATAACTATGTGTCGAATATTCAGTTCAATGACTATTCTGACAAAAAACTTTACTTTATACTTCCAGTAATCTATTTTTGATTTTAGCTCAGTTAGAACACAAGTTAATAATTTTACTTTTTGTAAACCTCTGAAGAGTGAGTACACTGGAACTAACCTTGTAAACTGCTTATTTGTGCTTGTAATTATTTTATGAAATTCCACTTTATCAATTCCTAATCTAAAATTCATAAACTATTGGGATATTTGAATATTAGGTGTTTTTGTAAATAATAACCTTTTATAAAACAAAATAAAATTTTAATAATTTCTTTTTTATAATTTTAAACATAAAACAAAATTCTTGTATTTAATATTTTTCAAACAAATCAAATAATAACTTTCTTCTCAAATAAAATAATAATTTTCTAAACTATAAGGCAGAACTAACCTCTTAATTTATTATAGTTTATTTTAATATTTTATTACTTAATTGAATTTAATCTATATTTTAATGAAAATTTGAATTTGACTTTACGATCTAATGAATTTACTTTTATAATTAATTACAAATATTTCTTAATCTAACATCCTAAGTAACCCAGTATTTAAAATAAATTTATTTGAATTTACTTCAGGCAATTTAATGGGGACTAACGTATTTTACGCTTCTACCGACCTTTTCACACTTGTCCAGGCGTCGCGACGTTTGTGGTGAAATCCGCGTGCGCTGTATAGTGATGACAAGCTACAGATGTTCTGCGTGCTGATAGAGTTGTCTTGTGGGTGAAGGTGGAGTCCTGTAGGGTTGTCTGGATGTATGATGGATGGCTTCTTAAAAACGGATGTGGTGATGCCGTGTCTGCAATCCCGGTTCGTCTATTCCCTCGTAGCTACATTTGCATGTCCTAGTGGTCGCCTGGTGGTGTCCTGGAGTCCTGTCTGGAAGCTATACGAATCACTCCATGTATCAGCTGTCCTGTAGGCTATGTTTTTCCTCCAGAAAATCCCAAGTTAGGCCAACTTTGTATATACTAAGTTGCCACTGAAGTTCTTGTAGAGTTAAGGCGGTGTCTATTGCTGCATCCCAGATGAAAACCGCAATGACGTATCTTCTTACTTGTTATAAAATTTTTAAAGTTTAACGAAGAAAATACTTAGCTTCTAGCACGCTAAAGTATTTTATAAAAACCAAGTATCTGCTCCTGATGCGTCAACTTACATCGTAGAAATCATAAGCCTAGCCTTGATGTATCACTTACATCGTAGAAATCATAAGGCATCTCGAGTCTCCCCGAGCAATCGTTTATATAAGGTTTTTCGGCACTATTTCATTGCCAACTTAAGCTTTCTACCACTGTATTTCCATAATGCTTTAAAAAAAATTTTTTCGCCAATTTCAAACTTCTAATCTACGTAACTTTTCATCCTGAATTTTATTTTAATTTTTTCATAATTTTGTAACTTCATTTAGCCTTTGTTTTAATTAAGTTTCTATTGTTTCTTTGAGTACGCCCATTTTCGTAAGCTGGTAACCCTGTTCTCCTTCCATCCGTCTCGCCTTCGGACCGCCCCTCTACTGTCTTGCGTTCTTATCTCGCTTCCCGCAGTTTCACGCTATGGAAAATCTTTTTCTATGTAACTCCTCCAGGGTTTTTCCGATTTTCCTGAAACTGACATCATTTTCCTCAGCTCATTGTTACCTTTCCACACGAACTCGAAAGACGTTCGTACGACTCTTGGTTCGCGTACACGACCCGCGCGCGTTTTTCCGCGGCGATTTTTCCCGGAAAAGTCTTAAATTTCCACTTCTTTCAGTTTTTCTTTTTCTCACTTTTCTTGTCCATTGGTTTTCATTCACTAGCCGGATTTTCATCTCATTTCTGCTTTTGGTCGTCTTGCTGTGAGGTTAGGGACTTTAACGATTTTTCACAAACTGGGGTTTTACTTTACTCCCGAAACATATTTCAAATACTGGATTATTTTTACATAACTACTTCATTTACATACCATTTACTATTTTGGATTGTTAAAAGTTTGAGTTTAAATTTTCTATTAGCTGTAAAGGTGCAACTTCTATCACCTTTTTCTTTTCATAAATTCTCTAGTTTTTCTTTTACATTATAAATTACATTTATCAATACTAAAACTTGTTTTAGTTAGAATTTAAAAAACTTTATTTTTAACCTACTTTTTTATCCTTTAAACTTTATGAATTACCATTAACTTTTTTACAGACAAAATTTCGCTAATACTTATTTCACCTTTATTTTAGGCCTTTTTAAGAAAAGCCTAAAAACCCTTTTCTTTTTTAAATTAGAGGAATTTTGAAAATTTTCTCATTCTTTGAAAGCTCGTATCTTACGTAACTTTGTGATTTTTTAATATCTAATCTTGCAGTAAATACACCCGCGGTTAGCGTAATGCATTTCCCGAAGATTTTTATTTTTTATTCAAATCTTGGATTTTGGCTTCCCGTAGGAATCTTTTAAGTAATTTTTATAAGTTCCCATTCCTTTTCAGACAGGCAGGGTCCAAAAGTTTAATTTTACCCGATAACAGACCGCCCGCGTGTACATGCTGATCTCGTGACCTACATTCGGCTTCAACTCGCGGCAAGTCCATATTATTCAAACTTACAAAATAAATTGCAAATTTAAACTCAAGACCTACAACGAGTTTTGTCCGTTGTAATATATATTTGAGTTTGTTTAATGTGTAGATAATTAATGGTTTAAACCAAATTATGTATTTTATATGATTTTCTTACATAGCAGCAATAACGTATTTATATAAAGAAAATAATACAAAATTCAAATATATAAATTATAATTTAGCTCTAAAAACGTTAAGATAATTCATATATTTTTTTAAACAAACTTGTAGAAATAAAATGTTTATTACAGTTTTATTTAAATATTACGTACAATATAGTTTGGTGAAGAATTATGAATTTACGAATTGGGATCGAAATTGATTAACTTCAAAACACAATTATTAAGTTTATAATATTTAACTAACTTAGTTTCAGCGGTACAATTATGGAATTAAAACTACCATCGTTGTGCCATACCGCCTGTTATAAGAGTTGTATAATGTTTTATTTGCATAACATAATTTTAAACAAAACAGACGAAAATGAAAAAAAATCACTACAGAAAGTGCATTTGGTAATTATTTAAACATTCTAAAGTTCATATTAATGCAGGCACTGCACATAATGGTGAAATACAATTAAAAAATTAAATTTGAAGTTACAATTTATAAATGGTTATTTATAAATGACATGTATTATGAATGTCATTTGTATAGATGCATCCGCTATTTTTAAAAGATGATGGAAACCACTGATTAATAGACCACCGATGTATGATACATATATAACGGTGTGTGATGTGAGAATTTTGATTCATTTTAACCCTTCAGGTGTCGCGTCACTGTCTAATCCAATGGGGTTTTTGTATTTTACTTATAAAAACTGAGCGTAACTTTTAAGATCATCCGTCCCTCCCATACCTTCACACAAATTCATTCACTACTCAGTTATGACACCCGCAAACTTCCCGAAAGTTTCAGTTGGCAGCTGAACTGCAATCGTTCTATCAACCTGTCTTTTCCACCGTGCGCGACCCTTTACATTAATAATATTTGTGTTTTTGTTGTACAGAACAATATTCAGTGTTACGGCCAAGATTCATAGACATGAATAAGAAGGTCTTTTAAATCATAGTGGTTATAAAATGAATATGAATACAAACTTTTATGGTTAATATAGTTTCATTTATACAAATATTAAGAAGAGATGCCCATTCGTTTTGCTTCGGAAACATTCGCATATCTTCGAATATTTTAGAACAATACTTTTAACTAACGCTTATAAATCAATACAAAATGTAAAACATATTAATGAAATACACTGTAAAACTTGACTTGTATAACAAAATGCATGTTAAATAAAATATAACTCAATAAACTACCTTTTTTAAAAATGATTTTTAATCATCTAATAAACCTGGTAGAATAATCCGTGCGCGACTCTTCACAAGAATATTATTGACGCGAAACTCGTAGGGTGAAATGACACAATTTAGGGTGAATGGTGGGGGGTGGGTGATCACTTTGTATCAATACAAGCTTGGCACTTCGTAGTAGAGAGCTAGCAACGCTTCTCCATCTTAAACATATAGATGTTGCTCTATTTACTGAAACTCAGTTTACAAACAAAACTCATTTAAAACTGTTCGGATTTAAAATTTACCACTTCATATATCCTAGTGGTGGAGTACGTGGCGGATCTGCTGTTATTGTTAAAAGCAATGTAAAGCTCTTCCTGCGAAAAGACGTTAGAAAACATATCCTCCAGGGAACTGTGATGACTCTAGAACAAAATAATAGATATATTGTGAGAGCATTAGTTTATTGCAAACATAGACACAACATTTAAAATGAAAAATTTAGAGATTTAGTGACAAAAAATGTCCACGATTTATAGTAGGTGGAGATTTTAATGCCAAGCATATAGCTTGGGGATCCCGTCTCATCACATCTAAAGGTAGAGAGTTATTTCAAGCTATAAATGTTAACTGTTTTAAGTACCACTCTGCTTTAATAACAACTTATTGGCCTTTAGACAAAGACAAAATAGCTGATGTCATAAACTTTTTCATTACTAAAGGTGTATCATATAATTGTGTTTAAGTTAATGATATCATAGATATTTCGTTGGATCACATACCGTTTCTGATGACACTTGGCATGACATCAATACGTAAGGATAAAATAAGCACACGTTCTGACAAGTATACTAATTTTTATGAATTTAAATGTGAGCTAGATCACCTCATTAATCTTAAAGTAATTAATAAAACCTTAATGACAAAGCACAAAACTTTCCTAAAATTATATCCAAGTCAGAAACCATTTAAAATCCAGCTGACAGAAACACATTAAATAATAAAATATATTTTTCTGTAAAAAATAGAAAATGATTAAACAAAGAAGGAGAGCACGGCATATGCGACATCAGGCAAAGTATGCTAAATAAGTTTAATCAAAACAACAACCAGTTAAATCGGATGATAAAGGGCATTACGAAAAAGAGTTTTGAATCGTATTTTTAGAATTTCACAGTGGATTCTGATTTTGACTACTCTTTGGGGAGAGCGTCTAGTACATTTACGAGAATTTTAAAGAAAATTCCTCCAATCAAAGATGAGTCGGGTAACTGGATGTGTCGTGATGATGAAAAATCTAAAATGGATATACTGTATTTTAGACTAATAGCATCGCTTCTAACGTCACAAGAACTAAGAAGTATTAACATAATGTTTGCGTTATAAATGTAACCACCCTAGCAGTTGCCCAAGAAATTTATATAAACATAAATTTAATTAAAGATCTAACCTATTCTTTTTAAGGGATTGTCGTGAAAGGGAGTTGTTTGTGCTCCTCACATACATATTTAATGATTGTTTCAGTCCAGAACATGTATCAGAGTAGTTCAATATATAATTCATCAAACTCCTTAAACCAGATAAACCTGCTGAAAACTTGTACCATCCAAAAGGGAACAAACAATGTGGAATGCGTACTGGGCGAAGACCAAGATGGTACAAATTATAAAAAAATTAAAGATTTTACCAAGAACAACAACATGATCTGTAACCTTACCTTATTTTAAGCTGATATCAAACACCTGAGTTAGCTATTTACAGCAAATAATAAATAAATACAATTCACATAATAAATAGTTTGTTTATTAAATTTTTCTGCAAGGTAATATGCTTAATAAAAAAAAACTTATATGCCCTTAAAGAAAAATATTTAAAATTGATATGCCCTTAAGTAGAAATGAAAAAGAATTTAAGAAAAATTTACTGTTACAATATTAGTTTTAGTTAAGTTCAAAAAAGATCCCTCCCCAAGAATACAATTTGAAAAACCCTTCCCATTTATAATAAATAAAAGATACAATTTATTAAATTTACAAAATTACAAAATTAGATACATTTCACAATGGGTTTATCAATAACATTTATTTTGTTGGCCAACCTTAATACTAAATCAAATTAAATAATAAAAATAATTGAGTTTAATGTTTTCTTTTGAGACGTCTCTCATGTAATAAAAAAAGGTTTGAATTTTGAAAAGAATCCCTTTGGGATTGTAGGTCAAAAAAATTCTAGCTATCCCATACAAATTTGTTTAATAAAAGAAAAGTAAATTTTAGCCTTTATCAGATTAAATAGATATTAAAAAATAGCCTTTTTTGGTTATTTATTTCAAGAAAATGGTAATTTCTAATTCAAAATTCAGGTATTATTTATCTGTAATCACTGGCATTTCACTTAAGTTTTTATAGTACACAAATTGTTCTTGCGAAGACAGTGCAGTGACAGAAATGTTCAAAATTCAATTCATAGTTGTGTTGTTTTTTTCAGCTGATTCTTGAACCAGTGGTTTCACTACGAACAAAGTACAACATAATTTAGTTTCAGAACTAAACGGTCATGTCTAAAAATCATGTATAAAATTGTATTATAACATTATGCATGAAACTGTATTGTAATTTCATGTACGATACCGTATTGCAACTTCATGTATGAAACTGTATTGTAACTTATGGTTTTATAAAATTAATCACAGAAATGCTTTTGAACAGACACTATTGCTCTATTAATATATTTCTCTTTTATATAGCTCCAGATTAAATTTCTATTTTGGTTTAAATGGTAGCGCGCTATTTGAAATAACGTCACAAACTTATCATCTTTTAGAACAATTTCACTTATTTCGTTTATATCTACACTGTGGGAGACATTGTTTCTCAAGCTCCTTGTGCCCTTAACGATCTTACCGGATCATAAGTTCTTATTCCTAAGGCAACATTCCTCATTGTATCAAATACAACTAGTAACTGCTGTCATAGAAAAGCTGTTATTTTTAAGATACAAAAATATCGTTGTACTGGTTTTAATGTACTGCACAAGCTTTTAAAACTGTGATGCATGAAGTCATTGCTGTTAAGCTAAGTAGAACTTTGCCAGGTAATTACGGTAGACTGGTGGAATCTTATCTCATAGATCGTTTGTTTTGCGTTATCTATGGCGATATTAAACAGCCTTCTATCCCATACAGGCTGGAGTGAATCATTGTAGTGTTATTGGGCCTATCTTATATTTTGTACTTTACAGCAGATATATTTTCACCAATAATAACAAAGCTGTTGCCACATTTTTACTGACGATACAACAATATTAACCCATAGCAATCCTCAGGCTGTCATCTCAACATCTTTTAAGATATCTTGAACGGGTATCGGAATGGACCTTGTAAGTGGAAAATTAAACTCAATATACGAAAATCAACACATTATTACTTTTGCTTTGCGATATTTGGATTCTAGCCAACGTGTTTATGTAAATAATAAGGTAATACTGCAACATGATTCAATTGAATTTCTGGAAATGCACTTTCATAAACGCCTAACATGGAAACACCACGTGAAAAATAAGTAACAGATTTGCCTTAAGGTACGTCATATGTGTTGGCTAATTGGCTGAAACTTGCAGCTGGACTTTATCATTCCAATTTCTACATATGGAGCAGAGCTTTGCTACATATGAAGTACAAAGGCAACAAATCTATTGTTGGTACAACCATGCCAAAACAGCATAATTCGTACAATTACTAACTCTTTATAATACCAACTTAACAATGACCTACATTCAGACTTAAATCTAAATTCAGTAGAAGACATTACAAATTATTATGCAATGCTACATGAGAAGAGTCTTCTTAATCACGTTAACATGAAAGCTTTACAGCTACTGGATTCGGAACTGTTTGTAAGACGACTTTGCTGGATGAAGCCACAAGATCTGTCCCAATGCTAAATTTTTAGACACCTCTTATACAGGATGAATCTAGATTATGATATAGGCTTCAACACGTGTTTCAGTTTATTACTCTCTTGGAAAATGTATTATTTCTTTAAGCAGAAGCTTAAACTGTAATATTAAGATAATAAAAATGTATAAACAAAAAATGCATAAACGGATGTGTATAAATAAAATTTAAAAAACCCGTAAGCAGCACTGCCGCATTACTATAGCCGAATTTTCTTATCAGGGAATAACTAGTATTATATAATGAGAGATTCCTATGCATTTTGTTCCTTGTTGCGGAAACTGTTCCAAATATACCTTTGCGCAGGATTATAGTAAATTTAATTGTCTTTCGAATGATATAGCTCACAAATTGCAATCGGGTTTATGAGTGGGAGAAATTGCGTAATTACCTTACATTGATAATGAAAAAAAAAAAAAACATTTATCGGGATCTTCTTGTCAATTTTGTTCCTTGTTCGGGAAACTGTATTTGAAATAACTTAGCAGAGGATTTAATTACTATTTCGAATTATATTGTTCACAAAATGCACACGGGTTTATGATTGGCAGAAATTGCCCAATTAACTTAAATTGATAATAAAAAAAAACCTTTATCAGGAGTTTTCTATCAGTTTTGTTCTTTGTTCCGGGGACTGTACCTGAATTACCTTTGCAAAAGATTGTAGTAAATTTAATTACTTTTCGAATGATATAGCTCAATAATTGCACACGGTCTTATGAGTGGCAGAAATTGAGCAAAAATCTTACACTGATAGTGAAAAAATAATTTATTTGGAGCATCGTATCAATTTTGTTCTTTGTTCCCGTAACTGTACCTGAATTACCTTTTCACCGGATTGTAGTAAATTTAACTACCTTTCGAACGATATAGCTAAAAAATTGCACAAGGGCTTATGAGTGGGATAAATTGAGCAAATACTTTAAACGGATAATGAAAAAATCATTTATCAGGAGAATCCTATCAATTTTGTTTTTTGTTCCGGGGACTGTACCTGAATTACCTTTGCACAGGATTGTAGTAAATTGAATTACCTTTCGAACGATATAGCTCAAAAACTGCACACGGACTTATGAGTGGGAGAAATTGCGCAAAAATCTTACACGGATAGTGAAAATAAAAATCATTTATTTGAAGTTTCCTATCAATTTTGTTCTTTGTTCCGGGACTTTACCTGAATTACCTATGCACAGGATTGTAGTAAATTTAATTACCTTTCGAAAAATTGCACACGGGCTTATGAGTGGAGAAATTGATCAAAAACTTTACACGGATAATGAAAAAATCATTTAACTGGAGCTTCATATCAATTTTGTTCTTTAATCCGGGGACTTTACCTGAATTACCTTTGCACAAGATTGTAGTAAATTTAATTACTTTTCGAACGATATAGCTTAATAACTGCACACGGGCTTATGAGTGGCAGAAGTTGAGCAAAAATCTTACACTGATAGTGAAAACATAATTTATTTGGAGATTCCTTAAATTTTGTTCTTTGTTCCGGAGACTGTACCTGAACTACCTTTGCACAGGATTGTAGTAAATTTAATTACCTTTCGAACGATATAGCTCAAAACTGCACACGGACTTATGAGTGGAAGAAATTGAGCAAAAGCCTTACACGGATAATAAAAAAATCATTTATCAGGAGTTTCCTATCAATTTTGTTCCTTGTTTCGAGGACTGTACATAAATAACTTTTGCACATAATTTTAGTAAATTTAATTACCTTTCGAACGATATAGCTCAATAATTGCACACGGGCTTATGAGTTGGAGAAATTGCGCAAAAACTTGACATGCATAATGAAAAAATCATTTATTAGGAGTTTACTATCAATTTTGTTCCTTGTTACGGGGACTGTACCTGAATTACTTTTGCACAGGATTTTAGTAAATTTAATTACCTTTCGAACGATATAGCTCAATAATTGCACACGGGCTTATGGGTGGGAGAAATTGAGCAATCTTACACGGATGATGAAAACATCATTTATCAGGAGCTTCCTATCAATTTTGTTCTTTGTTCCGGGGACTGTAACTGAATTACTTTTACCCAGGATTGTAGTAAATTTAATTTCCTTTTGAACAATATAGCTCAAAAATGGCACACGGGCATATGAGTGGGAGAAATATTGCAAAAACCTGACATGGAAAGTGAAAAAAATCATTTATTAGGAGCTTCCTATCAATTTTGTTCCTTGTTCCGGGGACTGTACCGGAATTACCTTTACACAAGTTTGTAGTAAATTTTATAAACATTTGAACTATATAGCTCAAAAATTGCACACGGGCTTATGAGTGGGAGAAATTGAGCAAAAACCTTACATGTATAGTGAAAAAATTATTTATTAGGAGATTCCTATAAATTTTGTTCCTTATTCCGGGAACTGTACCTGAATTACTTTTGCCCAGGATTGTAGTACATTTAATTACCTTTCGAACGATATAGCTCAATAATTGCACACGGGTTTATGAGTGGGAGAAATAATGTAATTTCCTCGCTCTAACTTTGCCATTTTGGTTTCAATCAAGCAAGCCGCCATTTTGTGTAAAATTGAAAAATACAAATATCATTTTCTGGGAAATCATACAAGGACCCTTCCACTAAAATTTCAGCTAATTTGAAGCATATTTACTACCATTTGATCAAGGTGGGAACAACACTTATACTTATATACCCTTAAATCCCTACCCAAAAGGGATTAATCGGTATAACTCCGACATTTTGAATCGGATCGAAAAACAAAAAAAAGTGTATCTGAAGAATCCTACTAGGACCCTTTCGCCAAAAAATCAGCAATTTTGAAGCATATTTACTACCACTTATAAATCCGGGAATAAAACATATATATATATATATATAAAGTAATTTTCAAGTTGGGTCGAGTGTAATAGCTCTTATTTTTTTAGTTTATTCTGCAACATAAATTTTTTACTGTTTCTTTCAAAGTTGGTTTCTTTAACGAATAATTCAACATTGTCATAAATTGTTAATTTATTAGGTTACTAATATTTACAGGTTTTAAATGGAGACCTCAGGCATACTTGAAAAGCTGTACAGTAAGTAATTAGATATTACACAACCCCTTTTATATATATTTCCTCTCTCAAATTTAAGTATTTCTAGTTTCCTCATATTTAATACATTCACATTACAAATTTTAAAACAAAATTATTTAGTTAACGCCAAGAGTGGTACATGTAGACTATACTCGTCAAAAACAAATAAATTAAAACTTACAACTTTAAATATTAGTCAGAAGATGGTTAATGGCGAAAAATATGTCTATTATTTGGCAATAATTAATTATTTTACACATTTGTATTTGAAAATAAATTAAGCTTTCATCATTATCTTTGTTAATTTAAATTGTGTAATTTTAGTTTTTACCTTTAACATTCAACCATTTTAAATTTATAAATTTTATTGTATAATTATATTATATATATGTGTGTATGTATGTATTGCTTTTTAGTTCCTGAAACATGTATTTTGCAGTATAATATCGACCTACATTTCTTACAAAAATAACAAAGAAAGAATGTACTTTGCATAGAAGTGATCGTGTTGAGCATTTTCGCTTTATAATATAATAATAGTAGGAAATGTTCTGCATCAATTCAACCACGTGCCAGAACAAGAACTAGAACAATAGATAAGTTATTCATTGAATGTGTAGTTTGTTCTTAAGATGTATTTTATTCATCCAACCAAGGTAAAAACTACCAAGATACTGCAATTACTGTATTTATCATATAAGACATCTCATTACCATTTACTATGCTTGTAAATTATGTTTGATGTATTAAGTAATGAGATGAGAACAATTTTATTATTAACCCTAGATTACTTATATCAAAATTTTGATATGTATAACTTGATACATACTGATACGGGATTGATTATGTATCCCCCCAAATTACTTATGTATTTACTTTTGTAAATTTGACTACTAACAAATATTTACTTTTTTTAATGTACTAAAATAATTTTGTAAATATCTTTTTAAATTGTAATTGTATCCTAGCATATTTTGGGGCTATATATACATTTTTAAAGAGTTATTCATCAAACTATTAAATTAAAAAAAAAAAACAGACTACTTTTTATTTTAGAATAAAGAAAAGGAAATTGAAAAAAAGTAAAAATTGTAGGCCTATACATTTAATTTTAAATCATTTTTAAACGCATACGGTAAAAACATGAGTTTTTTAGTAAATTAAAAAGATTTTTGTTTCTCTATGGGTTTTGTGTTGAGTTTGTATACACCGTCACTATGTATCGTCAAACTGACTAGGCGAGCTCAAGAAAACAAGGATGCGTGATACTTGTAACACCAAAACTGTGTAACTGACATCTGCGGTTGGAATGTACTGAGATGGGGGTTGAAGACACGCACTTTTTTGTCAGACAATGCGATTTTGCAAATGGCACCTAGTCATTTTGACGACACACAAGTAATCTAGGGTTACTAGTAATTGGCTCTATATAAAATAAATAAATTAAATATAATATAAAATAATAAGTTAGCTACACTATTACATTTTTGTAATAAAAATGTTGTAAAAACATTAAATTTATTTTAAATGTATATCTGATATAAATAAACGAAAATAATATCTAAAAAATAAATCGATAAGAATCAAATTTAAAAAAGATATACATAGTTGTATAGTGTGTCCTATTAGGCTATAGTGACCCAGTGAGCATGGCAGCGTCTAGGGCAATGACTAAATATCAATTGATATGTTGTCATTGTGTCAATGTTTAACTCGATGGGTTATTCCACTACATATTTTCAATAAGCTATGTGGCAAGAAGTGTATACGTTCAGAAACTAATCTTTTTTTGTAATAAATTAATTCAATTTAACAACTATATTTTAGAGCGAATTATGTAAAATGTTAATTTTTGTCTAAGTAAAGACATACACTACTAAACATTTCTTTCATATTTTTTTAAAACAAAGTTATATGAGAAAATATATATTTTAATATTAACATTAAATGGAAAGAAGGCAGAAAGTATCTTAAAACTATTCAATACAAATGTTTCAAAACTTACTAGAAGGTATCTTGAGCTAGATTTTTAATGGACCTTGCTTGCTATGTTTCTAGTTATCTCTCATACTGTGAAACTAGTGATACCGTAAACTAATGTGCGTCCGGACTTTAGTTGGCAGTACGGTAAAGGCTATGCAATGCATTTCATATGAAGATTCCGTACTACTACCCGCACTGCTGACATTCTTAAATCATTTTTATACTACTGTTCACAATACTGAATATAAGTTGAAAACTATTTGGTAACTACAACTTGTGAACACCCTTTTTAATGAATCTGTAAGTAACGATATCGCATTTGTCGACACGCAGTCGCGTCGCGGCGACAGTTACAGTCCGTATGTTGTCAGGACGGGTAGTAACCCCGCAACCGTCTATATGGCCTGTACTGCCAAAATATAAAGCCCGGACGAACAGCAGTTGTCTAATAGTTGTGCTACGAGAGGAGTCTATTAAGTACAAAATAAAATCTTTATAAATATACTGGGGGATCAATCAGGTCATCTTGATTACGATGTACTCTTTCGCAGGCAAGGAAATTTCTACTGCGTATGCGAAAGTGGTCGATTTTATTTTATACAAAATTACCCATTTTAAAATAAAATTTTTGACAATTTCAATTTTGCATAAACTATTATGAAAAAAATATTTCTTATTAATTACATCCTGTAGAAGTGTATGCTTGTTACAGTGTTTGACTATAATGGTTATAAATGTTCAAAAATATCCTCCTAAAACTGTATAACAAAAAATACAAAAACTAAATTATTATTGAACCAATTTAACAGAATAAATAAATGTGTTTACTCTAAGTTTGTTTGTCTTTGTTGTATAAAAACGAACGAAGAATGGCAATTTAGGCAATATGGTTACATTATTAAATTCTTCCTAACTTTATAATTTATAAACCTTTATCTGGTACAAATTATACAGGTTCAGGTTTAAAAGAACCAAAACACACTTTTTTTAACCACTCCTAGATGGTGCTGATAAAGTAGTTTTTACTTATACACGCGTTTGTACATGTACTTTTAATATTTATAGATTTACTAAAGTAACTGTGATAAAAGTAGATTTTTATATCTGTGCGATGATGGTAGGAGGGCGGAAGAAAAGGAAACGGTATTTGGCAAACTTCCAAGTCGACGGGATATTTCTAGTTATCTGGTCTCCGGCTTACGATTTTTTGCATTAGCAGACTATATGGCACTTCTGTGATTGTATACAGGGTGTTCATTTGAAAATTTCAAACTAGGATTAATAGACTTATAGCACAAGTATCAAAATTCTGTAAACGAGAGTGTATAATTTGGGGGAATAAAAAAGGATTTTCAAAATAGGGTGCTCACCCCCATGCCCACCTTATCCAAAGTAAAAATTTTGAAACAGCAACATATATCTCGTGACACCTCAAGTTGAAGCTCATAAAAAATGCTGCATTTTTGTGAAAAAAATTGAAATTTGCCAAGCCGTTTGGTATCAGCAGCTAATAATGTTATTTCTTACACAACAATTACTAACTACTACTTACTGCTAATAACACAACACCATTACTTACTGAATGCAATGATGTTGCCAAAAAGCCAAACATATTTGTTTAACGTAACAATTGAGAATTTTGTTATCAGTATTTGTAAGTGATAAGTACAAGTAAGTATCTTATCATTCTTTTATTTTGCTTATCTACAGTATGTGTGGAAACTGGTTTAGTAAGTGGCTATCATTGGACATATTTTTATTTTCAACACACCAAAAGTCGCCAATTTGGTAGCGCAGTTTAATTTTCGCAATTACAGTGGTGGGTGTTGCACGTCTTGCTTCACGAGGAAAATGGTTTGCCTTCAAGAAAGAGTTGAGATTATTTTTATCTATGGGTCAGAGAATAAATGTGCAAATAGAACTACTAACGCATTCAACACACTACATCCTGAAAGGAATGTGTCCCCTAGATACATCATAGATTTAGTTAAAAAAATTACTGAAACCGGTTCAGGTAATAACAAGGTCTGGTAACATAGTTGTAGACGAATTATCTCAAATTAAAGTGATTCATAATGTTGGTGAAAACCCTAATAAATTATCTGTTGGTTCCGGGATTATCTGTTGGTTCCGTTCACAAAGCATTGAAAATTACAAATTTCATCCTTACAAAGTGCAAGTTAGTCATGAACTGAATGAAGATGATTATGACCGTTTGATTATTCTTAATGAAAATGTTGTGAAAAACATTTGCTTCAGTGATGAATGTACATTTTATGTTAACGGTTTTGTTAATAAACACGATTGTCGATTTTGGTCAGACCAAAACCTACATGTATTTGTTGAAGGACAATCCCAATGGCCTGAAAAAATTCATGTTCGTACAGGAATACTTGGCAACACAATTGTTGGACCTTTATTTATTGAAGGAAACTTAAATGGAGAATTGTACTTAGATTTTCTAGAAAACGCTATTCACCCTATTATTGTGGATACACTTGGAATTCTGGTAAATGAAGTAGGCCAGTTAAATTTATATGCGTATATTTATTTTCAACAAGATGCACCTCCTGCACATTATGCTCTTCCTGTAGGACAATGGCTGGGTGCACACTACCCGGAGCACTGGATCGGGAGAAGAGGATCAATTGAGTGGCCGGCAAGGCCTCCAGACCTATTACGTTTACATTTTTTTTTTTTTTTAATCAGTAGTTTTTAAAACAACTCCCAACGGTGTTCAAGTCTTGAAAAACAGGATTGCTGCTGACTGCAGGAGCTTAACCAGAGAAACGTTTATAACGGTTAAAAATTTTTTTTTAAATACGTTATTTTATTGCATGTACAAAAATGGCTACCAATGTGAACATTTGATTTGAAGTTTCCAAAGCATTTACAACAGTATTCAGTTAGTAATTTTTTTGTTATTAGCAGTAAGTAGTAGTTAGTAATTGTTGTGTAAGAAATAACATTATTAGATGCTGATAAATCTTCTTGGCGGATTTAAATTTTGTTCACCAAAATACAGCATTTTTTATGAGCTTCAATTTAATGTGTCACAAAGTATACGTTGCCATTTCAAAATTTTGACTTTGGTTAAGGGGAGCATGAGGATGAGCACCCCCGTTTTGAAAATATTTGTTTTTATTCCCCTAATTAATACTATACACTCCCGTTTACAGAATTTTAATACTTCTGCTATAAGACTTTTAATACGAGTTTGAAGTTTTCAAATGTACACCCTGTATATATAAAACTTTAAAAAAATGAAAGCTTATCTTTTTATTTATAGATGTAGAAATTTTCCTTCTCGTATTATGAATATAACTCTATACATATGTTACATAAAGTTTGATCTAAGTTTAATTTCTAGGAGAACCAATGGATCATTACTTTACCCGTTAAAGGGAATGTAGTTGACCCAAAAAGGAAAAGTGGAGAGTTTTAACACTCTCAACCTGGCTTGTGTCCAAGCTATTAATTGCATTTTCAAAGTTAAACCGCTATCTTGCACTGTCCGTATCTGGAACACTCCCAGTTCAAAGTTATTTAATACTTTTACTTTATTGGCTAATATTCTAATATAGTTAAACAAGATTTTATTCTTATCGTAAACCATATGCTTAAATTTTAGACAGAATAGAGAATTCTACCATGAAACCAATATTTATATATTAAGTAAAGTGTATTTGTAAATGTTTAATGAGTTAATTTATTTATTCCTAAATTAGTGTTTATCTTGGTATCTAATATAAATGGGATATTTTGTAATAACACTAAATGTAAGGTAGAAACGTAAATATTGTGTTTTATATTAGGTATGTAAAATGTATGTTTAAAATGTTTTTTTCTAAACATATAGTCCGTGAATAGTATATTGAAATTAGACTACGACATTGTGTGGTACATTAACAGTAAATTAACTCAAACTATGCAACAGTTATAATGATATATCGTTACATACAATTGAATGCCATTCAGATTGTGGTTGAATACCAAGACGGTGGTTGGTCTTTGGTTGCAAACATTTTATTCTAGGACAGCAAAAAAAGTTGATCGTTTAACTTTATTGAAATAAATATTTTAACATACTTAAGTTTTAGTTTTATCTCTATTCCTATGTCCTTCATTTTTACATTCTTATAACCTTCTCATATGTTCCACATTTGCGAACCCCAACAAACCGCTATAAATCGGAAATGATGAAAAATCATGAGCCATTCAACGTAATAAGACTTACATGTGAACTCACCCAGGCGTAATAAGTATAGCAGGCAGCTTTAACATGAGCAGGGTAATGAAGTAGTAGTAAAACACATGTAATTCGACAGTGTGTATGTGTCGCAATTCATACTTTATTTACTTACGTCATGAGCTAAATAAAAACATTTCAGATAGTTTGTTTGCTGTCATTTCATCCTCTATCCAAAGTATTCCAAAAACTCTTTTAATTTCTGCCAATACAACCTTCTACCTTTACTTTGTACCATCACTTTAATGTCAAACCTTTTATTGAAATTTAGTTATAAAATATAATTTAATTATTGATTGTTTGCCTTTTTAACTGTAAATCCTTACCGAATAAAACAAAACAAAAATGATAACCAAACCATTTAAAATATCTACACGAAACCTTAAGAATATCCACACACTAACTAATCTTTAACAGCAAAATTATCCATACATGTAAAACATGAATACCATTTCAAAAAACTCGCTTACCAAACCTTACTATCAAACTTTAAAATTATATTCATATTTATATATATGTAAATGACTATACATTATAGCATGTGCCATCAATAGTATTTAGTTCACTAACCATTACTACCATATTTACGATAAAATTGATTTTATTTAACAATTATACTAAATACAGAATATATAGAGGTTTATTTTTATTTAAGCCGAGTCAGAACTAAATTAATGTACAATTAATTAATGAATCAATCAGAAAAATCAATGTTCTGACACAGTTTTCGTGCTGACAACATTAATTGTTGTACTAATTAATTTAAATGGATACTTGTTTTGTGTTTTGTGTTTGTGTTGTGCAGTTTAAATGTTGTACCAGTTATTTAACGTTTTGACGACGTCATGCGAGTAATAATTCCACACCTGATGATGGATGAGTTAAAATGATCAGAAACCAAGGTGTGTTTTTAAAGCATACAGTGGATCACTTGACGTATAAAATGTAATATTTTATTAACCTATTTTTAAATTCAGTAATTCAGGGACCTTTCCACAATTAAAAAAATAAGTACTTTCAAGTGTCATATATTTTAGGACCGATAGAATCATAGATTTTCCAGAAAGACTTTCTTTGTTTCATTTATTTATCTTTATTTAAACTATGAATTAAATTTTAATACTAAATTTGGAATGTCTACAATATTAACGAATGCAGAATTACAGGTATGGATAATCTGTGTGGTTTATATAATATGCGTATATTTTAAAATATATGGAAACGATTTTTTCTTTTGTAATAATATTATTTTTTATAGTTTTCATTTTTAGATCATTAATTTTTGTTTTAGATTATAATATTGTCGTTTGTGGGTCTTAACTATAATACAAAATTAACATTATTAAACACATTTTCACTTTATTATACGATAAATGGTTAAGGACATCTAGATATATTGTACAAAAATATAGTAATGCATATAGTACTTGAAATTTAACATAATTATGAGTATAGGTTTACCATCTTTATAAAAAAGCTCACAAAATAATAAGCCTCTAAGTAATACATTTTTAGTTTGTTTTGCATTGTCTTGTAGTTGCATCCCAAGACATATCACTATGCCAAAATTAATGAGCAGGTTAGTTGTAGTTAAATGTGCAGTTTCGAACTACTGTGTATATTGAATGACTTGTTGCAAATCTTTCAAATATCATATAGTTGCCCACATTAAGCGTTCCAAATTCTTAAAGTTATCATAAGGGAGACAAATTTATAAAAGTGTTATAAACAGCAAGCTTATGACATACTGCTTGCATTGACATTGGACTAGTAAACTATACCATGAAACTGTATTACGATTCTGTTTTGAATTAACCTACATCATAAATTAATATAAACAATTAACAAAAGTATTTTCTACGATTTTATTAGTTATACTATTATCAAAAAAAGATTCCTATATTTAAAAAATAAAATTATTATAAAATTAAATAATGGTGATACAGTTCTCATCAAGTAAATGGTAATGTTTATGGATATCTGTTTTATTAAAATAGTAAAATTAAAAGTTACAGTTATTTATTTACCTAAATAACAAGTAATTAGTGACTGATTGCAATTTTATGAAGCAATGTCTTTTCAAGCAAGTCGCGTATCATTATCATTAGACTGAAATATTGATGTAGGCTTTTAGTTTGATTTTGTATAACCAGACAAATAATTAAGGAAGGGATTACTAATTAATATTACGCATTATCATTTATTTACATGCTTTTATTTTCACTTCATTATATGTGGTAAACTTTACTTTTAAAATTGTATTACCATTAGCTGGTTTTTGTTTCTATTTCTAAATTCTGTAAATTCGCAAAAGTTATCTGTTAGGTTGAAAAGATTAAAACTGTTAATATTAATCTCTGTATTTTTCAAAAGTTTTATACTTCTGTAAAAACCGATCTTTGTATGTAGGTTAATATATATTTCGCTAACTTAAAGAATTTATAAATTTTACCTAATACATAATTATGCAAATGTTAAACTTACATTTATTGTGGGCACATACAATCTGAATGAAAAGCAAGAGAGAAAAACATTCCTTAACAAGAGCCGCCTTGAGTCTCCAGGGAGTGACCTGTCAAGAGTCGACAAAGGATGTTTGGAAAAAATCTGAATTTCAGGAAATTTGCAGGAATTTTATGTTTTACAAGACATCCTGTAAATATATATCTAAAAATGTATTATTCAACAATATTTACGAACTCAACTTTTCTGACCAAATGATCTGGTTTCTATTCGATTTTAACAACTATTTATTTTAGAAAAGTACTTCTGATATTTGTTTTTATCTATATATATAAAAGCGAAATACCACTCACTCACTCACTGACTGACTCACTCATAACGATTTCTCAAAAACTACCGAACGGATTGGAATGAAATTTGGTATGTAGCTTCCTCTAGGGCCATAGGTGCTCA
>JAGFPH010000124.1:473924-538151 GCA_018207615.1 Philaenus spumarius | reverse complement strand
TTGGCATTTAATGGTTGAAATAACCCCTAAAACAATAAATATTGTTTGTTATACTTTCCTTAAAGCTAGAAAGCTGAAATTTTGTACATTTATTTCTTGAAGTAAATAAAAAGTACTTAAAAAGTAAATAAAAAGTATAATAAGTAAAAAAGTTTTACATTTTGTTACGTGCTGCTAAACGGTGAAAATCTGATAACAACCCCTAAAAACAATAAATATAAAATTGTATACTTTATTTTAAGCTATAGATCTAGTATTTTTTAATTTGTTTCTTACAAGATACTTGTAAAAAATAGTCCAGTTTTACATTTTGTCGCGTTTTTCTAAGGGGTGAAAATGTGAAAGTACCCATAAAAACAATAAATATTAATTGGTATTCTTCCCTTAAAGCTAGAGAGCTGAAATTTGGCATTCGCATATTAATGACGTATCTGGGCGATCTGCAACATCCAGCTAAGAAAGTGATTTACCAGTCTTTAGATTTATCGGTTCAAAAAGAAGACGCTCTGTACTCTGATTTCTTTATTTTTAAGTGATTTAATTTATTCGGACCAAATACCGTGACGAAGACGATTGACGGGCAGCCATTGAAAAATAAATACCAAACTAATTGAACATACACGTAATAATTCACTTTTGTAAAATAAAGAAAATGAAATAAAAATATTACAATTATGTAACATAGTGATGCAAAAAAAAATTCCGTTAGCGAAGCACGGGTATTTAGCTAATATTATATAAATGTTAAAGGCATTTAGTTACTAGACTAATAATCATTGATTATATTTACTCAGTTGTTTGAATTTAGTGTATTCCCAATAAAATATAACTTAATTTATATCATAACCTGTTCCAACATAAATGTATTTTCCTCTCTAAATAACTTATGGAAAATAAAACATGTTTGAATAAAAATATTGTCATCAAATTCAATACCTTCAAAAACACATTACAAATAAAACCTTAAGGGAAATTATAAGTAAACTGTCCAACAAGCTTGTCAGATAAAGCTTATTTCTCTTTGTATTATCTCCAATTAGGAAAGTAGAGTTCATGAGATATAAATCTAATAAATATGGCAAGATAATAATCAAAATAATAATGTATTATACAATTTAAGGTTCAATAAGTTTTAAGGGTCATTTACCCGGCACAACAAAGAAGGTTATTACTGAAATATTATTAGTTTTAGTAATCATAGCCTTAAAATTAATAAATTTGAACTTTTTTATAAGATCCAAAGATATACGAAATTAGGTATATTTTATTTTATTAATTATTATCATAATATTCGTTTTTATAACTTAGTTTTCTTGCCTATGTCTGAAATTAAATACTTTTTAACATAACTTATAAATAATCATATTGTTCCAAAACAATCAAGTTAAGTTACTTATATTAATTTATGTAATACGCGTAAGTTACAAAATTATTTATTTATATAATTTATCAAAGAAATGTAATGTAACAGTAAAAAAATGTGTAGCATAAACATTACACATGAAAGGTATGTATGCAGTACTTTATTACGCAAAATTAAACAATAAATGTTTCTTATGTATTAATATGGGAAATATTAGTTGTTGGATTTTACAGTTCTTTTAACTTTAATTGGTTAACTTTGTTTAACTTTTTAACTGTTTTTTTTTGTAATTGTATATATTATATATATATTATTTTGTTGTATATATATTATATTATATATTATTTTGTTTGCATTTTATTGCATTGTAACCCTACTTCTTCATTTTATATTAGTTTAACTGGCACAACGTAAAGACCATAAGGATATTATACAAATATTAATAAATACATACAAGATAATTATAAAGGAATAAAAACTATAGTTAAATATATTAAGTGCATTTTAGGTTTGATTTCATCATAATGATATCAATACATAACTAATATCCACAAATATAAATACAGTACAGTAAAACCAAATGAAGAAGCACACAAAAAAAGTTGAGCCCAAAATTTTGAAAATTAAAAACAATATCTGCAGTCATATAGGATTACTTAATTTCAAGATTATTTCCAACATTGAATCAAACAAAGAAGTGGAGAAAAGAAATCGTATTGTTTTCCAATCCGTCGTAAAAAGGTACTGATACAAAATTATAATTCAATCGCATTAAGAAAGATAAATTTTAAAAATATGTAATTTATAATTTGGTTTACACATCCAAAAATAAATCTATTAAGGTAGATAAATCTGGTAATAAATTAAACTGACACTAAACAAATTAAATTCTAGATAATAGTCCTTAAAAATAGACATTCGAAAGCAGATTCTGGAATTATGTAATTACAGATGATTTAACTAACTGTGCAATAAATAAATGTACTAATGCGGTAATTTTTAATAACTTTGCAATAAATAAATTAATGTACTATGACTTTTCTGTCATCCAATTAAAAACAATGACATTTATAATAGAGTATTAAACTTACTGGTATGTTACGAATAGGTTGGGTATAAGATATATTAGAGTAATTTAGGTTAGTTATATTGGATTCCAGAGATAGCAGTTTGTATATAAAGATGTTGCCTTGAGTAAGACAAATATGAAAGCATAACAAGGAAGGATGAGCTTGAAGGAAGTGTTTTGGTGTGCACGGAAGAACAGTGTAGGCTAAATAACACGGAAGCTAGGGAGTGTATTTAAGATGAGGTTCAATGAAATTTAATATGTTATAAATTTGTGATGAAATATATAACATTTGTCTAGCTTTTGTAATACACTCAATAAATATCAGTAATCAATTGAAATCACATTCATTTAAATGAAAAGTTAATAACTTGTATAATACAATTGGTGTAAAGTGGAGTTGTGTTTAAAGCATTCTACTAATTTGATACTTTTAGATCTTCTAACACTGTTGTGTGTGTTCAAAACTAAAAATTACTGGTGTTCGTATTTCTTACGATATACTCTTTTTCCTCGAATTCTGTAGTAAAGTTTTCGTAAAGAATGTAAGAAAAGAAAAACAAAGACAAAATATAAAAGTATATCTACACAAACAAATATTGAATCTCAGTCAATGGGACATTTCTTTAGTTAACCAAATTAATACACGGTTAAGGTTAAAAAGTAAAAACTTGATGGGGTTTCAATTATAAAGCGTAAGTTGTGCTTTCTTTTGTAAGACCGGTTCTGTTTTACGAAAGCAACATTACATTACTGAAGAAGATATGATGTTGCAGTGTTTATACACAAATTTATAATTATGTGAAAGCAACCAATCTATTGAGTTTAATGTAAATTCTATCAGCAGCGTAGTTTGCATACTTTCTTCTTAAATTACATTTCATAATTATTTTTGCTGATTTACTACAGTTGATAAATTAAGAAACAAAACCTATATTGTCAACTTTAGCTATTAACTAGCTTTAATTTCTTTACTTCTGGCAATGTGTTACGAAGAAGTAGGTACATGTATTTATAATAATAAAACTAACAAAAGCTGTTTAGGTAAAATAATATTGTTTCAAATATGCAACTAGTTTGGTCAAATAAATATAACAAATAAGTTTAACTAACCAAGTAGTACAAAATTAATCATGTTCTAAAAGATCTGAGTTTTGTTTTATATCCTTAACGTCAAAAACATTACTTGTTACCAAAAAATGTTACACTCATTCACAATAATATGTTAGTTAAAATTAAATATAAAAACTAAAATTAACATACATATGTTTTTCTTTGCGTTTAATATTTTAACAAATAAATTTTTCCCATTAACATAAATACACTTCACATAAAGTATATAACAATCGAGAATGCACTTGTTGAGGCTAAATTAATTCCAGCTTCAAAGTTAATCTATTTGTATGTATGTGACATCAGTAACAATTAATTTAAACTTAGTCATTTCGACAAACGAATCTGCATATAAACAAAACCCTTGAGTTCTAAAATATTTCTGGATTATAAAATTTTATAATACAAAACAAAACAATCACATTTATATAAAACAGTGTTCCCATAATTTAAATGGTATTTTATTTTATTATTCTAAGTATATTGTCTGATCAACTTTAGTTTCACGAAAGATGCATTTGAAATGAAGTTGAAAGTTGCTTAATTCTAAACTGATGTCTTTTGAAATATATTAAACTGTGATTGATGTAATATTTCAAATCTATCTTATAAATCGATGTGTTTCCTTACAAATAAAATAAATTTCAGATAACAGAATAACTCTTTACTAATTCCGTACAAAAATACGTGTAATTTTCCGCTAAAGTCAGTTTTAAAGAGGCAGTATTAACTTCGTAAAAAATACGTGTACACTTGTGGTTCTAACCATACTTTACGTGTATCAGTTACTTATGAGTAATATACTTACGGCATTGGTTATGACAGAAACATAAACTGCTAGAATGGCCTATAGGATAACGACATCTTACCTCATTAATATTTAAGAAGGACTTACGAGATTACCAGGGACTGATTTGTACTGTAAAAGCGTTTCTCAAGATTAAATGCTAATCGTTTGCGACACCGGAGGGATTAGATTCCCTCCTGAGGTAAAACGAACTGTAATTATTTTACAAGATTATATATAAATTAAGTTGAGCTACAAACGTACCGTATGCTAATAGGTAAAGAGATTCAGAATTAAAGATATAATAATTTGTTATGGAATGTATACATTGTTTTCCATAATCTTTCAATACTCTAAAAAAATAATAGGGGTTTGAGTACTCTAAAAAAATATTCCATCCCTTTAATTCGCTTTTTTTTAAACGTCTTCTATATTTTGTTACGATATGCATTAGATAACATTAAATATTTAACATCTAATTCCAAAAAATACATTGACAACTTTAAATTTTTTTAATTTTATTTATTTATTTTTAATTATATTTATTTACATGTCACACTGTATATATAAATAAAAACACAACTTAAAATCTCACTTATGTTATACATGAAAAACAAACAAAACATAAAAAATATAATGCACCAAAAACCAAAGAAAAATATTTTTTGAACATGCTGACAACATAACTATACTTACTTATAACATAAATTATAGATACAAAATATACAGACACAATTTACAACAATACAATTATCAATTTAACACTGAACAAATTTAGGGGTCTCCTAGGCATACGCCTGTTTGAGACTTAAATCAAAAAGAACAAAAACAATATTGAATGGAGAGTTCGGCAGGTGCCCTAACCTAACCACAAGAAAATTAAATATATACATAACATAGAGAATAAAAAATCAATCAACCTGCAAGGCATCTATATATATAAAAGCGAAATACCACTGACTCACTCATCACGATTTCTCAAAAACTACATAACAGATTGAAATTTAATTTGGTATGTAACTTCCTCTAGGGCCATAGGTGCTCACTAAGAAAGGGTTTGAAAACATTATAAATTTTAGGGGGGGTTTGGGGGAATCAAAGTTATTAAAACACGATCAATTCAAAACTACCGAACGGATTGGAATGAAATTTGGTATGTAGCTTCCTCTAAGGCCATAGGCGCTCGCTAAGCAAGGGTTTAAACAAATTCGAAATTTTAGGTGGGGTTTGAGGGAGTCAAAGTTATTAAATCACGATTTATTAAAAACTACCAAACGGATTAGAATGAAATTTGTTATGTAGCTTCATCTAGGGCCATAGGCGCTCACTGAGAAAGGGTATGAAAAATTTCGAAATTTTAGGAGGGGTTTGGGGGGATCAAAGTTACTAAAATCATAATTTCAATTCTTTTATTTTTATGACAATAGTGCTTTTATTATTTAAGATCTATATATATATATATAAAAGCCAAATACCACTCACTGACTGAACACTTAAAAATAATACAATTACGTTAAAAAGACTGAAAATACCAACCACCACGGGCAACACCGTACGGGTCAGCTAGTTATATATTATATAGACCTATTATTGCATAATGTCGAATAAAGGTTCAATATCATCTGATGAAAACAGCCAGGACTTTAAATTTCTTAACACTACCCTATAAGACATATTTTTGTAAATAGTAATTTTTGGAATGACAATTTTATAAAAACGAGCGGCACTGTAGGTAAAAAATGTATCGTATAGAGTTACATTTGGTTTAGGTACAGGTACAGGTACAATACCAGAGTTCCTGAAATTGTATGCAGTATCTCGCATGTTATTTACAACAACAGAATTTTGTTGACAA
Source organism: Philaenus spumarius (assembly GCA_018207615.1). Taxonomy (NCBI): domain Eukaryota; kingdom Metazoa; phylum Arthropoda; class Insecta; order Hemiptera; family Aphrophoridae; genus Philaenus; species Philaenus spumarius. Next base: position 531,964 of record JAGFPH010000124.1, on the reverse strand, counting down.
AATATTTTTTAAACTTTGTATACGCTACGTAAAGATGACGCAACGGTAGAATTTTAGAAGCCAAAAATAGTGGCCAAGAGTAATCAATTTAGATCTCCTAAAAATTACTCCAATAATACTCTTCTGCAGACCAATTAGTGGCTTGAGTATGGTAAGATAAGTGCCTCCCCAAACACTAAGCCTATACCCTAGACGCGAAGACACTAGTGCATGATACACATACACGAGTACTCTCTCAGGGCAGACATTTCTCAACAGGTAAAATTTAGGTAAGAATTCAATTGTGTGTAATAACTTTATAATATTAGATTTGGCTTCGTTTTACCTCAATACACTATCTTCTAATTATTGTGTAGTAAATTTTGGTACTATTTAATTATTATTATACATTTTTTTAACGTCCTGCTGTTTTACACTTTAAGGCTAATAAAGTTTTACGTGTAATCCGAACCACAGCCAAAAATAGTAACAAAGTATCAACATTTTAGGTTTTAAGTAAAAAAATGTATAAACATATGTCCTAAACCCTTGTAAATCTATCATTATAGGTTCAGCCTACGGTTGTGAATATTATAAAGACGATCTTGAGAGCTGGTGAGAGATAAACAACTATTTCATAGAGGACAAAACCAAAATTTGTTCAAAATAAATAATGGAAATAATTCCAGTTTTCATTATTAAAATTTGGTTGTAGAGAATCAACAATCGTCTCAACATCAGAGTGTTTTTAATTTGGATTTGTATCTAATAATAATAAATACAAACTTCACTTTCGGATATCATATTACCCATAAAGAACTTTAATTTTAAAATGTATTTTTAAAATTGGTAGGCTTATATTTATTTCTAAATCAAATTACGGGAATGAAAATAATTAAATATAAAGCATAAAATAAAGTTGAATTACATATTCTGTATGTTTTAAGTCCAAGCTTATGGTTAATTACTAGCTTGTCTCTGTTTTTGTAAACAGTTTAGTATTTAAATTTGTAATGATAAATATTTTTTTAAATATATATTTTCCATTGCTTACTTGAGAATCTTTATCTCAAATAAATGGAACCTTAACATTCAAGAAACAGTTTAACCCATCAGAAAATGTTCAATATTTGGTAAACATTTGAGTAAAAAAGTAGGGTATTTATTTTTAATATTTGGATATTTAAAAAAATGAACTTACTTGTCACATCAGATTAAATAATAATCATAGATTGCTTACGGTTTAAGGGTGCTCCTCTCTTATACAATTTAAATACAAATATTCCATTTTAAATTCTAGAATATAGAAATAAATATAATTACAACTTTTAAGCTGAAGCAGTTGCAGGGAATTTGCAATAGCTTTCTACATGTGTTTCCAGGTTGTCCAAATTAATCATAAATTAACATTATATAAATAATTATTCGTTTTTCGCTTAACTGGTTAGAAAGATATAGTTATGGATTTGCTGTTCAATAATCTTTGGCAACTATAAAAAAAGAAGGTATTCATTTAAAAACATGTTTTAATATAATATTTAAGATATTTTATCGATTAGAATATTTTAATTATTCAAACATTAAATTGTTGGTAATAGGTCAATATTTTAAATGTTTATAATTTAATTTCAAAAATACTATAGTTTAATATACTAGGTGAAATATACTTTGAACAAATATTTTTTTTATAAATCGTGTACTAACTAAAAAACGTTTCATAAAAGCGTTCCAGTGATGCACGAGCTGTAACATGGTATAACTAAAATTAAATCCGGTAATAACGATCATAATTAATTTATACAACTGTTTTATAGTCGAGAGTGATTAAATAACTATAAAAAACTGTAACGTATTTAGCCTTTTAAAAGAGGCTTCTGTTAACAGTAACAATGATTTAAAAATAAATGTTTGTTTAATAATATTTGTCCTTTTGAATTGTTTTAAGGAGCGATAGGAAATTGAGAAATTCAAGCAATCCCAAAAATGGGTCTTGAGGTACGAAGTTACAGCTTTCTGCATTCCTAAATTATTAACGAAGTACCTGTGGGCATAGGCTCTCTACACATATAACCCAAGCAATCCAATAATCCTTATGCAATATTTGCTTCCAGAATACTCTCCGGGCATAACGGCTCTCAATTATTGGTTGGCATTAGGTACTAGCACTTTAACCAGTTTACAAAATATCATCTTCATAATTTTTTTGCTGGTAGATCATGTAAATATCAATGACAAAACTGCATAAATTATAACAGCAAAAACAATAATACTTGTGTAAGGATTAAATGAAACCTGAAACAAAATATTGTACATGTTTCCTTAGAATTATTTTGTAGAATTTAAGGGTTTATATTTAATGTAGTACAAAGGTTGTTCAATTATAATTGGTCCAAAAAATAAATTCATATTCAGATGTTTGTTGTACTTATTTATTGCAATAAAAAATATTTTTAAAATTTATTTCGTAAACAATGTTTTGCTTGTATTGGAAAAAAATCCATGTAATTCTGTTTTTGATTAGGAATGTAGTACCTAGCCCAACTACTATCATGTTTGTATCTTCTGCTTTATTGTAAAAACAGTATATTTAAATTGTTTTATCGTTTTTATTTTGTCTGCATTTTTGTATTGAGCAACAATTAGAGTTAGATACACTTTATCTTAAAATGTATCTAAGTTTTAAACAAAATCAATACAAAAAACCTGTATCTTTCAAAAATCTAATTTAAAATAAATGAGCAATACTACTTATTAGTGCCTAGTACTTAGAATAAATTAATACCAATAATCATACAATATTATAGTAGGAACACAAATCTAAACTCAACTCTATGCCCTACGATTTATAAAATAATTGACTGCTTAAATGAACTATGTATGAATATACCTCTTCACATTAATTGCTCTTTCGTTACTTAAGAGAGTTGTGCACTTAGAAAAACTTTTAAATCTCAATATAATATAGCCCTAACTTTTAGAAGTAAGCAGAACTTCTAAAATGTAAAATACTTGAAGTACATACTTCAATTTTATTTCGAAAAAACTTATTCCACGATTTGTATGTATTTAATTATTAATAAATGTGTAATGTATTTTCTTTAAATAAAACCACGCTCAGCTCCTATGCTAAACTGAAGATTGCATTAATAAGTTATTACTGAATAGCTGGAATTATGCAAATTGAAGCTATTACGACCCTAGAAGCTGTACGAGAACCATTTTCTAAATATTATAAATGTGAAATTCAATAGTCTGTGTATTAAACAAACTTGATTTTGTTGCTTAGTTTAATTAGTTCCTATCTTAGAAACCAAGACTTTAATATAGCATAACAACTTACCATTGACAAAATAGTCAATCGTCGTATACCTATAAACGTCAGCGATTTCTGTTATTCAGAAATTATCAAGTTAAAGATTTTGGAGAAAATTCTCCTTTGTCATAGAACACATAACACAAACACTTGGCACGTTCACAAACATTTAAGGGTCTTCTATACCTTGCGTGAAACAGCAAAAATATGCACTTCGTACTAACGTGTTTCGGACGCCGATTTTCAACCTAAAAAGTTGTGAAACATCTTAAATTGTTCTTAAAGGCTTTGTGCTTTTGTCTTAGATCTCATAATTGAAAGAAATCGACGGCAACTCATTTTTATCAACAGTTTAACTGAATAAAAATCGATTACTTTTAACGCATTTTTTGGGAGTTTGAAGCAATAATTTCCATATTTTAAGCTAACACGTAAAAAATATAAAGCCTTCTTTATAACCTAAAGTAGTTTCCCAGATTATTAATTTATAAATAGAATCCGCAACACGTTATTACGAATGCATGTTTCAAAGATTTTGCGGCTTTAGTCAGACCTTTTGTATTGAAATCATACTCGGGAGTTTTCTTCAAATTAAAGAAGAGCCTTAAGTACATTATTTAAGAAAAACACATGAACTAAAAATACAACTAATTTAAACAATCGTATAGATACTTCATTTATACAAACCTACATTACATATAATTTGTATCAGAGAATGTAATATTCTCATCTAACAGTAATTTACCAATGTTACAAGTAATATTACAATCTTAGTCTTCTTGTAAAATTTTAGGTCGATATTATTGTATAGTCAAACAGATTTAATTAAATAATTTTTAGAAATGCTCACCAATTTTATACGTATTTTATTTTTTGAACGTTTATTTTTAAAAAGGTTTAAGTACAATCAAAACACTACTAAAATGTTGTCTCACAAGGATGCACATAATGATCTGAAACCATTTAATAATACTTACACTAGTAACAAAAGAGGAAATGCAACTAAGAAGTTAGCCGTTTAAAGTAAATAGTATGAAATTGGACAATGAAACGAAATCCTTTAAATCGTAGCATAAAATGTTTGTAAAACTGTTAAATTTAAGTTCATTCCATTTTTATACGGACGTTTTAACAACTATTTATTTTAAAGTTCTTTTGTGCTATTCTTTAATATCAATTCTTACCATTTTTTGTTAATACACTTGCGTTTCTTTTTTTGTTGGTATGCTACATAGTATATTTTTGGTCATACCTGTTAGTTCATGTGTAGATGAACACGTGCCTTTTCTTTTTATAAATTTCAATTTTCCTTGTATGTCATTTCAGTATTTCCATGTGTTGAAGGGAATGATAGATACACATTTTTCATACTACAGTAAGTTTTTGAATATTTTATTTTTAATAATTTTATACAAGCTATAAATGTGTTCAATTTAACAATTTTTTTCACAATATTTGCTTCTAAAATAGTTAAAAATTTTTCCTAAAAATCTTAAATGTTTAAGCTACACTTTTGATGGCTAAAGTTTCGATAAATGTGGAAGCCCATGCCTTCTTCACCCAACCTAAAATAACAATAATTAGAAATGTAAAATCTTTAGGGAAACCCATAAACTAATTTAAATAACTATCCTATAGTAGTAATGTTGGATTAATACAAAATTTTAAGCATACACAAACTTTGTTTATAAATATAATAGTATAGTTAAAAAGCAACTTGAAATAATATACTTCTTTAAATTATTAATAAACTTGAACAATTCTAAATGTGGCCATTAACATAGATTTAACATATTTATAATTTTCAAGTGAGATTTTACTGTTGAAAATGTCATAATTTTAAGAAGTATGACAACACTGTTGCTGTATTATTATATAACGAGGAACAGTCCCACTATGTCTCTAAACACAACAAACAGACCCTTAAAATTTGACTTCAGAGTAATTTGTTGTAATTTACCTTTCCAATACCCTTCTGCTAACCTACTAAACCTTTAGAAACCAGCAGTATAAGTTGTAAAATATGTAATATTTATAAGGAACATGACGAATAACAAATTAATTAGCCTACATAATGTATAGCAATCTTTCAAACTAGAAAAGTTAATCTGAATTAATTATAATTTGCACTCTAGTAGGTAGGTTATCGATGAAATTCATATTGATACCCAACATAACACACTTCAGTAAATGTTTACTAATATTATAAATACCTTATCATCAATATAGTTAGTTGGTTAGTTTAATACATTAATAAACTATAAATGTATTGGTTTTATTTATTCAAATAGTACTTTGTTATAACTGGTTTTAATTAATTACATATGATTTCTTTTAAGTCTATCGTCTCTTTTTATCAATGTAACTAGTATGTGTAAAAACTACTTTGGAGCAATTTGTACATTTTATTGAAATCTAAATTATTGTAGTTTGATTGGTGCATTACTGTCTTGAAACACCTAAAAATATAAAGGAAAGAAGTGCAATTAGTGTATCTAGTGACTGAAGTGTGTCATGACTTGCAATTTAAAGTATAATATACATAATTTATTTTATAATTATATTATTTATTTCTCCACAGATCCCGCAGTATGTAACAATAACTAACCAGTGCTTTCCGGGTATATAGTCTGCTTGTGACTAGGACGGATCTGATATTGCAAACCACAAGCTTCGGTTAGCAACATGTTTGTCATGTCAGTCTATATTGTTAAATAAATTTATTCATCAACCGAACACAGCTGAAACCAAAGAATGTAAAAATAATTTGACGTAACACAAGAAAATCTGAATTTTTTTTGAGTGCATAAATACACGAAAGAAATAAACTTAAATTAGGAACAATATGATATAGTACCAAAGATAATATACTATATACCGACCTAACTATGTAATATAGTTTATTTTAGCTGACTTGCATTCCATACATGAACAAACCACACTTACGAAATGCTAGAATATTTAGATTTTATCAACCAAATTGATTACTTTAATGAATTTAGTCCTTGTTAAACTAAAAGTTATTGGTGTTAAAACATTACAAAGTTAGAACCATTGTTCTGTCAGAATATAATGAAAACACGTCATAACAAAGTTATAATAATAAATAAATTTGATTACAATAACAATTTCAAACATTTGCAATTAATATTGCATTATACATTTTTTCAAAAAAAGATATATTTAAAGCATTAATAGGCCTATACTCTATTTCAATTAAAAAGTAAAGTTTATCTTGTTTATATATATAGGGTGGATAATAATTAACAACAATAATATGACATTAGGTAAAAATAACAACGTTTGTGAAACAAACTATAATAAAATCAGCAATGCAAAATGTGTAGCCCATTGTTGACAGAATAACAAAAATAGTTAAACACAAGCAATACACTTTATATTACTGTTCAAAGAATAACATATAAACAGTAGTTTACAGTCAAAACACTGTTTTCTGTAAAAAGTAAATAACTTTCTTTGTTACTTTTCTGAGGAGTTCTATATCAAAGACCACGAAAGAATACTGTTGAGGGACGGGCTTGTGTTCACCGAGACCTTGAACGCTCCAATCGCCTTAGTGCGACGTTGTCACGTTCTTCCCATGCTTCTAACTGAATGCGGCTGACTCAATGCATTTATAATTCTTTAAACTGTGCGCTCAAGTTTGAGTGTTTGAGGCTAGTAGATATGGAATCGCTGCCCGCCCATCCTATTGGCCGTAAAACAATAGTATTCTTTAGTGGTCTTTGATATAATTTTATAAACTGCGTGGTTTGTAACATAAAAGTATTTTTAAGACAAATATACTGAATTAAAATATGTTCAAAATATGATAGATAATATATCTCTATTATAACGCTACAATATATTAATCATTGTAATTTCAGAAGAAAGAAATGATAAATAAGTATCATTATTTAATGATTTAAATTTAATAATAAATTTTACAGAGCATAGTATCTGACATTCGTTAAACATATAAGATTTACAGCAACACATTACAGTTCTTTAAGCCACTTGGGCTAATGCGTTTAAGATAAATAAGCGAAAATAATACAAAAACCTTAGTTCTGGTAATGGATAAAATAAAGTTAAACCACTAAGGTCGTAGTTGTAATGATAATGGCTTCGACTAATTGGGCAGTTAAGAAAATAGTATGATAACTTTGTTGACTACAAAATATTAATAATATTGATAATATTGTAGGGGGGGGAGCTCTGGAGAGAGCTCGCCATAACCAGTCTGTACTAATCAAGGAGTGTTATTATTAGGATAGTTATTTTGATGTGACAGTAAGTGACCCTCAAAGTCATATACAAAGGTTATTTTTGTTATGTCAATATTAGTGTTATGTCAATTTCATAAAATTTTAAAAGTATTCTTACTTCTAATTTTAAACTTAATCTTTACTCCTAAGAATTGCATTCAATACATTTAATACTATAAATCTACAATTGGGTTATCTTTACAAAACGTTATAGCTTTATAATTTGCTAAGTTTCAATTTGACTTGCATAAACTTTTATTGAATGGAAGAACGCTCTTCTCGTGACTTTAAAACGTATCTAGTTCTAATAGTTAAGTTGTAGTTTTGAGTAACGGTAAATACTGAAAGAAGTTCCATAACAAATAATTTAAAGAAATATTATACAAAGTTTATACTGGTACTATATTAGATCATAAAATATCACTATTTTAAGGGGATCCGCCACATGTTTTTGGTATTTGTTTTTTTTAGCACATAATGTTGAATAACTTTTTACTACAAGAGATAATTGACTAAAATGATTACCAGTACATATTTATACTGTAGTGATGATTTTTTTGGCATAGATAGCTCTGTACAATAATTTTTCATAGGTTAAAACATTTTTATTTGAAAATAAAAATTAAAATTTTTTTTTTACGTAAACGCATGTAATTAATTTCCTTTTTGTATTACACTAGTTAAAATAACGAAAAAATCCTTTAATCATAATAAAAAAATAAAAAAAAATAATAAGATCCATACACAAATCAAAAGTTATTCAAAAGTTTTAAAAATACAAAAACAAAGTTGTAAAAACAGAAAAATTAAATTAAAAGTACTTTATGAAAGGAAAAATTTAGTTGTTAAATATATATATTCATGGATTTTAGGTTAATTTGAACCAGTTTTGGTTGGCAAAATTTCATTTATCCAAAGAAATATAAATATCTGCCAAACAGATGGCGGATCAAATTGTGTCTTAGATAACTATTATATTAGTATGTGAGAGGATTTAAAAAGACACAAGCAAATATTACGCAATGACTGAATCCGTTGTAAATTCCTAAATACCAAAGTAAAATAAATGTCAATTATTGAAAACATTACAAATAATATGTCACTTTAGCTAAATTAATGTATGTAATTTTGGTACTCACTCTTGTTGTGAAGACGCTCCCTTTGGTAGGATGAAGACCGACGGGGTATTGCACTCTGCGAGTTGGCCAACTAATACAATTAATAAAGTACACTTACATATAACTATGATGACACTTATGGGTTCACGTAAAAGTAACAATTGAACTTAAATGTCAAACTTGAAAATGAAGGTAAATAAATGAGATGCGTTGCGAACATAAAATATTCTTCTTCTAAAAAGCGTAGCGATTTTTTATTATATTGATGCGACTTGAAAAGCATACTTTCAACGACCGACTGCACCTTTACCGAACCGGTCAATATTACGGGAGACAGATTGACGTAATGATCAAAGGTGAGTTCACCAAATTTGAAGTATGAATACTCAACATATTCATTTTTATTATTATTTATTTATTTATTTTTCCTTTTACACACTTCCTCAGCAAGGAATATTTAATTAAGTTACAAGTGAAAAAACGTAGACCAAGACCGGGAGTTGAACCCGGGACCTTCACGTTTCCGTCGTAATACTCTGCCATCTGAGCTACCCTGATATCTACCGATATTGGTCGATGTTATCTCACTTGTACGGTTTTTACTGTCATTACTGAATTAAAAAATTGAATACCTCGTGTATACGACATTGAAAACAATCTCAATTCTTATTTCGCACCTTACAGTGGTGATATTATTATTATTATTATAGATTTTTTTCCGCTTAAACACTTCCGTGTAAGCCATATCAGGGTAGCTCAGATGGCAGAGCATCACGACGAATACGTGAAGGTCCCGGGTTCAACTCCCGGTCTTGGTCTATGTATTTTCACTTGTAATTTAATTAAATATCCCTTGATGAGGAAGTGTGTAAGCAGAAAAAAAAAATAATAATATCACCACTGTAAGCTGCGAAATAAGAATTGAGATTGTTTTCAATGTCGTATACACGAGGTATTCAATCTGATAATTCAATAATTGCAGTAAAAACAATACAAGTGAGATAACATCGACCAATATCGATAAATATCAGGGTAGCTCAGATGGCAGAGCATCACGACGGAAAAGTGAAGGTCCCGGGTTGAACTCCCGGTCTTGGTCTATGTTTTTTCACTTGTAATTTAATGAAATATTATTTTTTGTTAATACCTACAATAATTATTAAACCACATATTTAGATGTTTTGGTTGACATTGCGTTTGCTTTATAAATGATTTAAAACTAAAATTTGAATGCGTAAAATCTAAAAGTACAGTTCAATGAAGTCCAATGTATATATATGTTTTTTCCCCGTAGAATATTAATTAAATTAAAATAAAAATTGTTTTCGAAATATTTTTTTTTTATTATGTTAAGACTATAATATATTAAATAAGAAGGAAATTCTCATTCATACAAATATAATTACAATTTTGTAATTAATATCTAATTTGTTTACACGTTCGCTTATAATTGTATAATTTGTATATTTTTACTCAAACAAATTACAAAAGAGTACTGGAAAACGTGTATTATTTATTTACACGTTTTCTGGAATGCCTGGAATGAACGGTATAAATTGTATAGCGTTAAAATGAGTAACCGTGGTTAGTCACTGTTTAAACGGATGGCGGAATATAAATAGGGGTTGCTGTGTTGTATATGGAATGTTATCAATGTCACGTCAAAAACAAAATACGCGAAGTGTCATACAATGTACCGTTTACATATGTTCGCCAAACCACTTATACTTAAAGTTTCAGATTGTATTCTCTAGACAACTAACTTTTAAAATGTATTGTCAAACTGGCAGCATCAAAACTATTCACAATATTGGTTTATGACCCACTGTATTAACTATTATATATCTAAACAAATGATTTATATTAAATTTCCTTTAACATTGTGAAAAGTTGGTGTATTACGTTCCCAAAGAAACTCTACAAATAAAGTGTTTCTATATAGTTGCAACCGATTTCATCTATCAAACATACAATACCCTTTAACTTACATTAATGTTTTAAGTTAAAAGTGCCAATAACTTACTAAACATTTAATATATTTAGTTACAATAACTTTAATCATGTTTCACTAACATACTTACTTCAACATGTTTAATAACTAAGGTATACTATAAAATAGAGTACTTGATATGAAGTATGTTTATATTCAATTTATTCTTCGTAGAAAATAGAGGTGGCATTGTAAACAATAACAAACTGTGAGTTTATCATATATTTACAGACATGTAGATTGATTTTACAAGGTATACTAACTTAATTAATTAAAAATGCTTACATAGTTGGAAATGGATTAAGAAGTGCTTTGCTATAGAGGAGCTTAAACTTGGGAAGAAAATTAAAATTGTAATTGAATTATATTTTCAAAAGCAAAATGTTTTGTAATTTCTTTTTGTTTTTTACTGTTACAAATAAGTTCGTAAAATCAAACTAAACAAATTAAATTTTATAGACATATAGAATTCAGTAAATATTCTGTTTGCTTTCATCATATTTTATATTTTATGTTTTTCTAAAACTTTGCTGTCATAATATATTTTCATGACAACAATATGTTATCACGTAATGTTTAAACAAACACAATTAACTTGAGAAAGTCAACACTATTGCGCCATACTGCAAAGAATATTATTGATTTCTTATAGCAAAAGAAAAGTACTGCTTTGAAAGGTGTCTAAATATCATTGCCAGTTTCAACTATTGTCTGTGACAGCGTTAACTTCTTCGTCAAACAGTTTCGATCTTACCATGTTTTATTTTTGATCTGTTAGATTGCACTTAAATGCTGATATAAAACATATTTGCAGGATATTCACTAATAGCATTACATGGTGTGTAGACTATATTTTGCATTATTGGATTTAATAAGAAGTATAATGTCTAGTCCTGGTTAATTTTATATAAGTTGTACTTCAACTAACCGTGTTCAATAGCTTAAATTATTAACGCTATATTTTACTTCACTTTGTATCTTTAAAGTTGTATTTACACCTTACATTTTATACATTGAGTGTATATATATGTATATGGTGTGTTTTGGTTGTTTATGAATTCAATTCTAAAACAAACCAATGACATACCACTTAAGTATAGACAATGCAATGTTTTACGTAATTGGTTCTAATACTGTCATATTTGTAAATATATTTAAATATGTCACTTTGCACTTTTGAGTGCTTAACTCATATGTTATTGTTAGTAGACTTTAACAACTTGACACAATATAAATTTATTTTACTACTCTCTATACTTCACGCAAAGAACAATAAAATAACTTTAGATTTAGTAAGGTTTTAATATTGTTTACACAGATTAGTATAAAATAGTGACTATTAAAAAAACTGCTCTTATATAAAAGTAAAAGAAAAGATTAATTAACTTTTTTTAAATAACGTATTGAGAATAAAAATAGTGTATTAACATTTAAATTGTATTTCATCTTAAAACTTAACTAGAATACCCTAAAATACTAACTTAAGTACATGCGACCTATGTCAGACGTAATTTTTTTAGGGTAGTAAGGAGGTTAAATCAATTATTTACACATTGTTCAGAGTTTGTTCCTTCTTTGTAAACTATTTTACTACAGAAATTGTCTAAAACATAAATTCTAAGAAAAGTTTTTAAAATACCCACCTCTCGCCAAAAAATAAGGGTTTTTATGTAATCTTTTTATTATTAATATGTTATTGGTTTTAAAATGCGTATTTTCTAAAAAACGCAATTATAATATTTTAAAATATGTCAAAAGAATCTTGTAAAAATACTTCCAACCTTAATTGTTTTCATAATTGCTTAATATCCTAATTTTAAAATCGATATAATATTTAAAAAAATAATTTCCATAAGCTATACCAGACTAGACACATAGAATACCATTTTACTATGAAAACTTATTTAATCGTTTTTATGTTACAAAAACTCAACAAAGCTGACAAAAATGGTAAATATGGGTTTGAGTCTATTCCAGGCAGCTTATGCACACTTTTCTCGAACACTAAGCAAATTGGAACTATCACTTCTGGCATGCATATCGTGTCTGACGTTTCAATTTTGTTGGGCAGAAAGCTCAAGTTCTTCTCTTTTCAAGTTCAGCGTGCATCGGCAGTTTGAGGATTCGATGAATAAATTTAAACAATGTATTACCGCTTTACTTCCACGCGTCCTGTAGAACTTATACTATTAGTTCATAAAAACACAAATTACTATAACCCGTCTATGAGCCGTCAGCGCTGAGGACAACAAATAACGCAATTGCTATAGTTCGTCTACCAGACGTTAATACAGTATTGCTTGTAAACAATAATTCAGAGAGCGGCATAAATTTCACCAAACTTAGGTGAAAGGTAATCTTTACACAAATCTAGACACAGGTGAAAGGTAATGAACACAAACGGTGTTTAAGTGGTGGGGGAGGGTATGTAACAAAGAGGGATATTTTCCCGCCGTCTGAGAGACATCGTTATAGTAAGTAGTTCAGGGTTTTAACATAATAATTACTTTTAAAAAAATATTGCATTCTTCCTTTCGATATTTTTATAAGATCATTGGGTGACATGAATTAGTTGCATATGCACTTACTGCCTACAAAACACTGCAATATGGTATTCATAGTCTATGTATATTAAGTATCGGTTATTGGGGTTTAAAACAAAATAAGTATGACGTGACAAAACTTATAATTTCTGTTACTTTTTAAATACTATAATTGTAGAAATATCGTGTTTAAATATTTGTTTTGTCTTTATAAGGCTTATAAATGACTGGTATACATTACCTAACCATATACGCAGTTTAAAAGCAGTTAAGGGCTATAAAACATACGTTATGAATGTTACATAAATAATATTTAAAATTGCACAAAAAACATAATAATTTATAATAAAAACCAATAATTATTTTAGGAGTTATATAGGAGTCAAATAATATATAAAAAAAATCTCTGAAATTACAGATCAAAACCTTTGATAACAATATATTCGTATCTATAAGCAGGCAGAATAAGGAGGTTTCTACCATATATTTTTCCTGACTTTGTAACACCGTTTCAGCGAGGGAAATAAGCAAAATCTACAATAGGCTATGTAGTTTTAAATTTTTGGTGCCAGCATGTTAAGAAATGAAGTACTAACCCTTATAAATATGGAGGCAAACAATCATAAACAAGCCATAATAGTGTAGTAGTGGATTCAAGTTAAATTAGTAATAATTTATCTATTTCTATTAACGTTAAACAGTAAAGAACAACAGTACAGTTTAAATTTAAGCAACTACTTTACTGAGTTCTATTTATTTACGTTTTAAACGCAACAAACCTATTTTTGTTTAGTTTATGTTCTAGCAGTAAGATCATGTTTAAAGTTTCGAAATATAACTTTCAAGGAAATAGTAGTGTCCAAGTAGGACAGATTTTTCATATAAAGTAGAAAATATAAACTTATCAAATAAAAAATGAATAATAATGAATAGATACACTACGTACTAATTAACACAATTAATGTTTGTTACGTAACTAATGTCATTACCATTCCGTTGTTTAGTTTTTTCCCAGAACAGTTAACCGGGAATTTCAAATTTCATTACTTCTTAAAACTTTGATAATTCTTTTCTCTTTCAATTGAATGAAACATGTTTAACTCTTAAGAGGGTAACATTGAAGTACGTGTGAATGTAAAATGAATTTTACTGGCTCCCTTAGGTGTCATTCAGAGATCTGTTATGAAGATGGCGCTGTGTGAACCAGGAACAACATCCATCTGATGACCTATATTACTGTTTAAACGTATTTAATATCAGACAACATTTTTTAATAAGATCAGATAAAAACCACCTTCATGAATATATCCTACATATAAAATTATAATTTACAAAACATTCTTACGTATGCAGTTGTTTCAGTTTTCGTAAAATATAAATTAAAAAACTGAATAAGAAGGGGATTGGCAAACAATAAGAAAGTTAAGATGGTGCTATTAAATTTTAATTAAAACTATTAAAGGTAGTTTTGTAAATAGGTTTTAATAACAGTAAAATCTTGTTAACTTAAAATTACACTACAGTTAAATACCCTTAGGCCTACGCTAATTTTTCCGCTAGAACTACGTTTCTATTTTTTTTTATAGAAACAATTTTCTAGAATCAAACAACATTTCATAGAAAGCTATATCATATATCCAACATTAGTTATCTGCATTTTTTAAAGCGTTTTTCTTAAACTAAAACATATTTCTTTGTTTTTATTAGCTTCTTAAGCGTAACAAAACCCTTCCTAAACCTTTTAGCCATAAACATATTATATAAACAAATATTTTTTTTTAAATGCAAGGCAATTTGTATACGACTTTTTTTAAACACTTTTAAATGTTTAGTACATAATGCAAACTTAATTTTCTGTCATTTTAAATCGATAGAAGTTAGGTTCAGATAACTTTTAATAAGTGTAATGATTAAAGACCAGTAAAGAGTAGTAGTATTTACTTGCGAGTAAAGTAACTATTCTCTTTTTTTTAGTGAATAACATAATACTTTACTCGCTAGAGTTTACTTAGGCCGGGATTATACTGAAAGCAACCGGTGACGGCAACGGAACTTAAACCGGGCTCACTCAACTGCAGTTCCTTCTAAATTTAAAGAACACACATCCCCCCTTTTAAAACTTTGAATATTTTACCTCTGATATGTATTTAATGTTTTGAGAACTTTCTTTAGCAGGAGTGGGAATAAAATGAGTAGCTTGACATTTTAGTAGAGAACTAAGACTTACATTTAATGTCAATGTATCTATACAAAAGCTTTAAGTATTTATGACATTTTTTGTAGCACTAAAGATTTAAATTATGTAACGGAAAATATGTGAAAATAAATTTAGATTTATAAGATTATTGAGGAATCATTTAATTGTAGACAAAACATTGACTTCTTTGTTAGTGTTATTTCTTGAGAGAATAAAAATTGAATGAATGAGTGATATTGAGTGTGTATGAATGAATTCTAGGTTAGAGGTGTAAGTTAATCTGTATATTTAAATGATGAGAATTGTATTTTTGTGTTTCGTTTCATTGTTAGGTAATTTATTGCATTGTTTATGATATGTAATTAAATGTTGGAAGCTGTTTTTTAGTTATTTTTTCTAGATTCTGTGTAAATGTTATTGAACTAGGGCGCCTGCATTTCCATCTTCTACTTCTCAATTTAGAAGTAAATAGATATAAATAAATTGTTTCGTTTTTTATTTGTATCTTCTTATTATTATTTTATTGTTTTTTTTTTGCCCCAAACAGGGGTTTTATATAACTTAGGGGTTTTTATTGTTTCACGTTTTGTACTTATTGAAATTAATTACAACTTACTATATTCTAACTACAGTATTGTAAAGATGTGTATACATTTATTTGATAGAAGATGTAGTGTGTTTATTTTATATTTCATATTGTTGTTGGTCTTGTGAAGAAACGATACTAAAAACTTAATTAGATTGATTTTCAGGATGTTTTAACTATAAGAAACTCAAATTGAGATGTTTAGTTCACTTGTTAAGATGTCCGAGTAGGTGGCAGTTTTTGTAGTTTATTTTTAAACAAAAGCAAGCGAACAATGTTTACCAAAACGGTTCAGCCTGTATCCGAATAATTTAGTTAATTTACACTGAAGCTAGTGACATGCTTTACAATAATTGGAATTGTATCCTGACAAGGTCTTCAATTATTACTGTATGAGCAAGGATAGTTTTGAAATATACTTGTATTTAGTAACACAAAATTACATAGTAAATAAATTGATTTTATTAATGAAATGAACAACTACAGTAACTTTAAGGTGCAGCCATCTTGCTGTCCACTGATAGCCTCACTAGAGTAGGCTACTGAGGTGACCAGTTTACAGCATGCCGTGACTGTAGTCGACTCCCTTGATGACAGGGGCGGATACAGGATTTCATTTGGGGAGGGGTCATAAGAAGTCGAAAACAACATTACCAAAAATTTAACAACATCGGGTTTGGGGAATTAAAAAATATGTATAAACTCTATGGAATAGTTTTTTTAGTGCATTTCTAGGCCATAAATATTTTCTTGGCAGAGCAAGAGTTTCTTGCATATTAAAAAAGAAAATTAATAAACCATAATTATTGAAGAGTTAACAGGAACGGTACTAAAATCATAACTCCACAACACGATCATTAAATCCACTTTGTTTCACTAAATTTAAAACAACGTAACACAAGCTCTCACTTATTGAAGTCATACAACTACAGCGGCGCATTCCGTAAAACAGTTTTAGCCGAACCAATAGAAATTTTTTATTGTTATTGAATTTCAGCAAGCGACATCCACAGTGGCTTTAAAGGTAGTACATAGGTATATAACAACAAAAATTATCAGGCAAGGAAATTTTTGCGCATTTTGTATAAACAAAAATAACAATAAATTTTGACTTTTTCGGTTCTTCGTAGATATACAAATGTATGCAAGGATCACGATACTTCCGACGAAACATTTGTAAAGAATTAGCCTAAAAAACCTACAAAATGGTTTTCGAAAACCTCGAGAAAAGTCGGAAAACGCTTAAACATTACTATTTTTCTAAAGTTCATATCTTTGTTAATTTACAATATTTAGGGCAGATCTTTTGGAAAATTATTGTTTAGTATGTGTTCTTCAGACAGGCGTAAGGTGAAATTTGATGCATTAATAATTTTTGCACAATTGCAGTATACAAAATTTATTCCATTATCTTGCATAATGCTGAGAAGAGAACTGCAGGCTGCGCGCAACAGGCTGCTGTTTCCGTCATTACCGCCGACTGGAAAATTTACCATCGGCGTCGGCCGCAAATTTACTCGTTTCGCGCTATGTTCTGAAGCATTTTAATTATACTTGATCAACCTTATTGAAAAATCGCAGGTATACGAATTATAGATTTGAAGGTCTACTTTCAGAATCCGTTTGGTAAAGTTAAAACGGGCCACTCAGGTTAATTGGGCAAATTATGTAAGATAATGGCCTACATTGTATATACTGAAGTTGTGCAAACACTATTAATGCGACAAATTTCATCTTCTTCATGTTTGAAGAACACATGATAAACAATCATTTTCTGAAAAATCTGCTCTTAATATTGTAAATTAACAAAGATATGAACTTTTAAAAAATGGTAGTTTTTCAGCGTTTTTACGACTTTTCTCATTGAAAAATGGTCCAATTAGGGTCTATAAAAAACAATTTGTAAGTTTTTTTGGAAGTATCTTGATCCATTCATCATTTTACTTTGTCACTATTCTATAGTATAGAGAGAAATTATAGTAATCGCAAAAAAATTCGATGTTGAGATTTTTGTGGAAATATCCGTTTTGGGACCCCCTGGGTTCAAAAAAGTGGTTTGTACAAAATGTCTGTCTGTATGTCTGTGTATGTATGTATGTATGTATGTATGTCAGTATGTATACAAAGCTAGAGCGAAAACTATTCGATCGATTTCAAACAAATTTGCACCAGACATGTCAAGTAGGCCTGTATAGATGCACGAAAAACGGGTTTGGAAAATTTTGTAAAACAACCCCTTTTTTGGCAAAAAACCCCCAAAAAATCAGTTATAAATTTTTTATAAAAAAACGGCTTTAACGATTTTGATAAAATTTTGCTTATTTGTAGCCTTTAATGTACATATGCATAAAACAGCATCTTTCTAAAAATTCTCGTTTAGCTAATAATAATAGGCTAACTGTTTTTTGGGGTTTTTTTTCCAAAATTTTTCTAAACCTTTTTTTGTGCATCTATAAAGGCCTAATTGACGTGTTTAGTGCAAATTTGTTTGAAATCGATAGAATAGTTTTCTCTCTAGATAATAATAATAATAATATTTATTAATTAATCTCCTGCTTTAATAAAAAATCACCCCTCCTACCCCACCCTACAAGTCACAGTGAATCTGTTTAATAATTTAAATATGTTTGTGAGAAAGTATGTGCCAGTTCCTGGTACCGTTTATTTTTATAAAATTAACGAAAAACCACAAAAGTCGTAATTTATTGTAATTTTTGTTTATACAAAATGTGCAAAAGCTGCTTGCCTGATAGATTTTCTTTTTTACATACCCTTGTGCTACACAAGTCACTGTTGATGTCGCTTGCTGTTAAATTCAATAACAAAATTAGACTTCTTTTTGCTCTATAGGCTGGGCTAAATGCGCTAAGACAATCGGCGTAATTGTACATATTTCACAGACAAGACCTATAGCTGTAGCCCATGAACAGTAAATCAGGTTTTCGTTATACCAAACGAAAATATAGAATTTACACTAAAAATCCATATAAACATCAATGTATAAGTATATCGATTTGTTCTAGATATATCGATTACAAAATATGCTTGCTCATTGATTGAAAAACTGTAAAATCTTAAGGGTTTACAGAAAACTTCATAATATCTAAAAAAATTATAAGAGTGACGAATGATTGGAAGACAATGTTAGAAAGTTCAAATCTTGACGAATCCAAAGGTGACCTTATATTCTTTCAAAACAAGTCTGTCTAACGATTATGAGCCTTAGAAAAGTGTAAAGTTTTGTGTCTTTTCTTTTTGTTTCTCGCGCGGCGTCATCTTTTTAGACAACTACAATTATTACATAATAATATGTAAATATACGTTTTAGAACAAATTTGTAAATACAAAAAATAATGTTTAAAACATTTCTTTTCCAATTGTTTTTGTTTTATTGAGATTGGATGATTTATAGTGGGTGAAATATTCAACACAATCAGACGATACAATAATGCTGCCTGCCACTTGCTCGGCCTGCTGAGACGACAGTATAGTGTTTTTTGGCGCTTGTAGGGTTAAATCAAACATATTAATCAAGCCTTAAAAATGTTTTGGGGGGGGTCATGACCCCCATGACCCTCCCCCTGTATCCGCGCCTGCTTGATGAGTCACTCAACCATTGAATCACCGTCTCCTTATAACTGTATGTGTGAAGCTTCTCAAGTTGCAGTTGCGTTCCCGTTGCGTTTCCGTCACCAGTTACTTTCAGTATAAATCCGGCCTTAGTGTATACTAAGAGGATACTCACAAGTACTTACTAAAGGCGAGGAAAGTGAACGTCGAGACCTATTTGACGTGGCGATGTTTCAAGTTTCAACACGCTCTACCTCCTTCCTTCTCTTGTACCTGTATACCACCATCCCATCTTTCCACTCTGTTCGATACAATACAGTGCATATGAGTATTCACAACATGCCTGGTTAATAGCTTAACCTGTTATAGACTAAGTTTTTTTATTTTATTTTGTTTTTTTAAATTTATTTTATTACAAACCTAAAATGGAAGAATGCAGTTTTTCTAGCTGAAATATTTTGAAAAACTAAATTAATAATCTTTTAGAGTACCAAATTTCTCTTCCTATATGTTTTGTTTCATTGGTAATGGTTTCCTGCTGACTTAGGTTATTTACAACAGTTTATTCTTTTTGAATTTGGACTCGTGTGAGGCGAATTTGTTCTAATAGCAATAATTTCTGCTATTCGGCGCTGGTCAAATATTGTCTCTTCTATTTCAGCCTTAAGTTTTAATTTTGTTTTAAGTCTTTTCTTTACTTTTTGCTTTTGGCACTTTCATGTCTTGTATTTTAACATTTGTAACTCATGATTTGTTTGGTCTCGAAATATCGCAAACAAGGCCCCCCGTAAGTTTGGCATAAATTGGATTTGTTTTAATTTCGGCTACTGAAATAAAGTATTTTCCGAACGTAAAAATTAGACTTATTAGGTTCCGTTTGAATCGAAGTAGATTTTTTCTTTATATAAGACTTCAAGTTGTGTATTTGTGTTTTTATTTATTTATTATTTTTCTTTGCGATAATGGATTGGTTTTCTGTTTTCTTTATGTATTATGCTAAAACATTTGTATATGCATTTGAAGCAATCACTTCAAGCAGCATAGATTTATTGAGGAGTACGGAATGATCTTTCGGAAGTGAAGCTAATACCGACCTGCAGTTAAACAAGCCTTCAGTAATCTTATTTAGTGCGTCAAATATTGAAATTACTTCATTTAACTTACAGAAATGTTTAATGTTTGTTTTTGGTTTGTATTCTATCTAAAACCTAGATAATAAGCCTGTCGTAGAAGGTGGGCCAGATTAATTTTTTTTTTTTTTATATATATTTATGTAGCCTATGTTTATTTTGTTACTTGAAAAATCTAGAATGTTTTAAAAATATAATATGCTTTCAATATACTTTTTAAGTAGTATAGTTTAATGTATAATTTAATTTCACTTAGCATTTGAACGATTTCATCTCATTTATTTGGCCTCATTGAGAAATTAACTGTTCTTTTTCGTTTTCATTGTAAATAATTTCTCGTAAAGGTCATATCCGTTAACTTCATTAAAATCAGGATAGGAAAAAACCGCCTATCATTTAGGTGATTAGCAATATAATCAGGGACGGCGCAAGGACCATGCGGAACATGCTGACGCATGCGGCGCCGCCAGGGAGGGGGCGGCGACCCGCAAGCGAAGCCACCGTCGGTGGCGTGGCGGCAAACATTTCAAGACCAAGGCGACTTCAAAATTTTCCGAAAATATTTTTTGCACCAAAAAATGTTTGCCTAAAGACGTGGCCGCCCTTTTCGGCTTTTAAAAGAAACTCCCTATTTATGTTTAGCGCTTTTTAGGGACAGACCACCTACACCGCTATAGGGCACCATCCTTTTAGGGCGCCCTTTAGTTTCAGTGAAAAATTCGCCCCCCCCCCAATGACGCGACCGCCCCTACCGCCCTTTTCGGGAATTAAAAGAAATGCCATATTTATTTTTGTCACCTCTTTACGGACACAAAAGCCCACATACATCAGTTTAGAGTGCCATCCTTTCGAAATCGGCGCCCTTTGGTTTCAGTGGAAAATTCGCCCTCCTAAAGGCGAGACCGCCGTATATTCTATACTAACTTCACTAACATTAATAAAGTCATAATTATTTGTCAATAACAACAGTATAACATCTATTTATAGCCCTATTTGAAAATTTCCACGATCTTTTCTAGTACTTTTGAAGAAGGGTGGTAAAAGGTGGTTATTTTGGTAAAATTGTAGCTCGATGTTATATTTAAATTAGATTTTATATAATTAAATAATTTCAATTGGTATGCATTTGATTATGTACCCATTTGTTATTGCAATAAGGAGATATATAAATATATATATATATATAGGGGCGGGGGTTTGTGTAGTATATAGAGGGGGGGCGCCAAAAATAATTCGCATGTTCAAGAAAAACCCTTGCACCGGCCCTGAATATAATGAAGGACCGCAGAGCTTACAATTATATAATGTGGTACTTTTTCAAATGAATCCGTTTTATATTAGGCCTACTGAGAATTGGAAGTCTTTGTTTTAGTTTGACAAACACTCTTGTGATGATTACTCTTTCTTAGAATGGCTGACATTATTACACTGTGAATCTATATTGCTTGGTTTCTCATGGCTGTCTCATGTTTCCTAAACATTAATGGCAAAGCATATTTGTCTATAAATACACTCATTATTAAATAAACTTGTTTTTTTTTTAATACCATATTATGTGTACTGATAATATTACTGTAGGTATTTGGAATCGAGCAAAAATTCCGCTTTTGCTAAGTTTATTTCTGCTATAGTAGATGGGTACCTGATTAAGTAATGAGTTTTACTAACAATGCTCTCTAAAACAGTTAAAAAAATTTCACAAAGTGGTGCGATCAATGCTTGAGGTCATTTTGTACACCGATTATAATCCAGGGTCACTGATAATTTTTAAAAATATGTCTACATTTCAAAAAAATAGAATATATTTACGAGTTTTTCAAAAAAATATCTACCAAGAAAATGAACACTTTCACCCTCAAATCTTAGTAATTGTTCACAATTGGTTTGATCAATAAATAATTTAATCCATAACTGTGTATGATCTCGCAAATGTATCTCATAAATCCGGCAAATTCAGTTACTAGTAAACTCTAATAGGATTAATCACACTAACCTTGCGACTAGACGAGTGTTTACTACATAGCAAGTACTTACTTAGGATTTTTTCAACTAGATTTTAAGTGTTTCATTATTTATGCTCGAGTAAATAATAACGTTTATTCCTCTAGTCGTGAGTACTTGCTCGAGGTGTTTCCTGTAAAGTCTTGCCTTTACTCGTTTTTATTCACTTCGCCCATTGCAAGAGCTTTTCTACCAACTTATAAAGCAGTTTCATTTCAAATTAATAGTTCTTGCCCATTAGGTATCTACAAACATAACTTTGGGTAAATTAAGTTAACATTAATATTGTTATCTAATCTTTAAATAGTTTATAAGTTTAACAACACAGTTTTAATTATCTATAATAATAATTTATTTTTCTAATGTTATGCTTATTTTAACATCTTTAAATAAACTCGATTAAAGACAGAATTTAACGGGATCCAAAAACTAGCTCTTTTGTAACAATTAAAAGGGAGTTAGTCTACGAAAGATACAAACGATTTTCTAATATTTTTTTTTTAAGTTATAGTTGGGCTTAAAGCATTAATGAGTTCCTTAATTTCCGCATTAATTTTTGATATTTTTACCTAATAGCAAGAGTTTAAACATAATATGCAATATTTACTATGTTAGTAAATTGTATAAATAAATGATAGAAAGTGTACTGTAAAAGGTTTATATAATTAATTGCATAAATAATATATACAAGTTATATTAAAATAAAGTGATTTCACACACCCTACTATAGGTCTTTAGCATTTAGCTATGATCTTGGGTACAGGGAAGGCATAAATAAAATTAAAATAATTTAGTAAAATTAATACAAAGAAGTACAACTTCAAGTATACACTTTTAAACACTAATATGGTATAAAGACTAGTAATTCTTTGCATCAAAGTCCTGGCATAGTAAATAGTTTAAAAGATTAAATAATTTAAACTAGTGTATTTATATTTTAAAATACAATACCATTGTTAAATACACAGTTTAACTTATATAAAACGAATGGGATTGTTTCTTTATTAACACTGCACTTGTTATTATATCGTAATTACGTAAAGAATATTGTGCCACAATTATTTTTCTTCCGATAAAAACACAAGCTTACTATTCCGCGTTGGTCGTTCTAAACATAATGATTTACTTGGTAAAAAGTCAGACCAGTAATGTAAGAATATTATAATTTGATAAATGAATTTAATGAACATAGCTCTCAGCACTTAAAAGTTTTAATAAGGCACTTTTAAAACAAAACGGAATTGAATTAGTGAGTGAACGCCATTGGTTCTATAATTTAAAAAGCGGGAGTTATCATTTTAAGGAAAGGCCCTTTTATGTAGAGTTAAAGACAAAATAGTAGACTAGTATGAAATTATTATTGAAATCATAATTTCTAAGTTTATTTTCTAAGGCAATTAGTGCCTTTTCATTTGTAAATCAAAAGCAATATCTTTAGAAATTATATTATAAATGCTGCTTAATTGTATTGAAAATAAGATTTTGTAAATATTATACAAAATACATTTACATATATATAATTATAGGAATGAAATACTTGTGATGAAAGTTACTACCGATTTTAAGAAGTTATTGATAAAAGCAACTCTAATTATAATTTATTTCAGCAGACGGTTTTGCCCAGATTTAGCAACTTTTTTCTTTACAATTGTTAAGAATTTTTTTAATTAGTGCGTTACATGAAAAATATCTTACTTGGTAGTTAGTTGCCTATAGCATACAAATATTAATTGTATACAATTTGAAGCGGTTATTATATATTTCTGGCTCAAGAGGTTACATACATTTAGCAATAGCTTTTCTGTAGACCTTTTCCGAATTTCCGTTTCATAGACTTCTACAGTGAACATATCAGTCCTACTAAGTAGGTGCTACGACAAATACCTACTATTCCAAATTTCATGTTTCTCTCTCAAGGGGTTACAGAGAAGTAACAATAGCTTTTCTGGAGATTTTTAATATTTCCGCTAAATACAATACTACAAGAAAAACATTTTACACGCTTAAAGGATACAATTCATTGCTATATTAAGTTTTAATTATTTTTTTTTTTGGTCAACTGGTAACGGAGATGTAGTAATGAATTACTATTTCGAAGAGTTAAAATTGATGTTATTTTCCGTCTGTACGGAATTGAATAACTTCAAAGAGCTTTTTTTTTTGTAACTACTGTACAATATTAACTACACATTTTCTGTTAAACGATTTGCAATCCCTCAAAAAACTTTTTAGGTGTTTGATATTTCAACTTTATAGTGCTTACCTATAAAATAGTTACACTCAAAGTAATAGTACATACTCAGAAGAATAAAATTTAAAAAAATTGTTTTAAAAACTTGGTTTCTAACGGTACAAGAATTATTAAATACATTTAATTTTTTTTTTTTTTTTTTTTTGATTTACTGATATCACTCTACTGCTCCAGTCGATCAAATAAATCACTAACCCTAAAACATTGCCGTCTTTAGTAGATCAAATTGTTTTACTATTGTCATCAATTGGGGGGAGGGGGGGGCTAATAGTGGACTTGAATACAATTTTGGTTGAACAACTTTGATTCATGCTGTTCTGGAGTAAAACTTTCCTAAGACACTTGTGCTTCGTTGCAGTATGGTTGACAATCATTGCAGACTAATATTTGGAGATAACTACTGGACCAGGCTGGTTATACGTGTGATAGATTTAACATTGCAATATGATTTAGCTTCCCAATATGCCTCAACAACACATTCTTGGGATAACTTGGATTCTTTCCATTCCTGTATCGATATATATATAATTAGTTCTCACAATAAATATTTAATAAATACATTGATGTTTTACTGTCAACCTAATTTGACCATACCTATTTACTTATGGGTTACAGATGACTCAAAAATTTGTCGCCTATTTGGTCTAACTATTCTTCGTAGGACCACAATTACATAAAAATTATAATTATTTATAATATGGACTTTATATTATAAATGATGTCATATTTATCAAAACAAACTGTCCTCAAAGGGCAAAAAGTTAAATCATAGTAAAAAATATCTGCTGTGAATGGATAAATATGCGCAAATAAATCGAATATCAACGTTTCGGTTCAAAATGACGATTTTGGGCCCTTCACACTTAATTGATTATTGTTGAACTTATTTAAATTCAGTGATTTTTTCAAAGATTTTTCCTCAACTAATGCAAAATGCATTAAAGAAATTATCCTTATTTCTAAACTACTTTAATAATACACATTTTTAATTTGTATCCATTCTTTCTACACGTGCTAAACATTTTTATTTATATTGTTAATGTTTTATTAGTAAAAATGTATTCTAAAATGTAAATGTTAAATATTTTACCATGTAGTATAATGTTTTTGAAATTTAGAGCAACTATTTCTTTACCACTACTAAAAACTCAAATTAGATAATTTCATTGAGAAAAGGTAACTTATACCGAGATATTTTACGATTATTGTATAATCACTGTATATCACTTTGATTATAATTTTGTATGATAACTAAAATGCTATTGTTGTTGAAGCTGTATTAAGTAGGTAATTTAAAAATTAATTACTTTGTGTAGGTTAGAAATGTTTCTATAAAAGCGTTAGTAAGTCAACATTAAAAGTTTTTGTAATTTTAGCAATATACCTTAGAGTTCATATTTGTATAGTTATCAGTAACTTTCTGCAATATATAAACAAAATACGACTAATAAAATGCACAAAGTAATAGCACAACAATAAAGGACATTATTAGTTTCTTGATATTTTTGGTAAATGTATTTTTATTTGAACATGACAATTTGAAATACAATACTAAGTGTTACTTTGTAAAAAACAAACAAATATTATAAAAGAAAACTTTTTGATAAATCTTAAGATTTATGTTAACATAAGATGAAAAACATTGCATTAAAAGAAAATGTAAAACGAAAACAAAAACAGGATTAGTGGGAGAAAATTGGATTTCGTTATAACTACATAAAAATAGAGTGGGTGTACACTAAACAAAAGTTTCACATTTTTTCAACTTTAAATTAAATTGTGGATTACTAAACAATTCTATTTTTTTATATTGCTTCACTTAAAACAGCTGTAAAAGGTCGACAATACAAAAACAGTAGACGTTAAAATAAATAAAC
Source organism: Philaenus spumarius (assembly GCA_018207615.1). Lineage (NCBI taxonomy): Eukaryota > Metazoa > Arthropoda > Insecta > Hemiptera > Aphrophoridae > Philaenus > Philaenus spumarius. Next base: position 505,141 of record JAGFPH010000124.1, on the reverse strand, counting down.
TGATAATTTCTTATTAACCAAGAAAATATTTACACATTACCATATTATTTTACGGAAATGTTATGTTTTCATATATTATCAACGATTTACACTAGATATGTTCTCATATATTTTTCCGATTGTTCTTAAAAGAATGCAATATTATTCAAAAGTATTAAGGTATTAAAACAATCTAGGTATACAACTAGTATTACGTAATTAATTATTTTATGCGTAATATAACTATTTTAATAGTTCTACTTAGAAGTATTTAATAGTAATTGAGTATCTGCATTTTGTATAAAAATGGAAATACAATTATTTAGTTCTTAAAAGCTATAATTGCTTATTATGTTTACGATTTATATTAAACTATTTATTTTACATATTAATTAAAACACTGGTTTAAAATGGACGAACAACTACTGTATTCTGATAGAAACGCAAGCGGTTTTTAGAAAGGAATATTGAGCTGGCATAATATTTACAACTATTCATATTTAGGATATATCAAAAGTATATTGAAATGTTTGACTGCAAGCATTTATTGACCAAAAATGTTATTGGTAGAAAAGCTTGTGGATGTCGGGATTGGATTATAGGATGCAAATATGTATTGAAGTAAACTTAACTACTAGAGTTCGTTGATATTATACGATTCTATAAAATTTATTACTTGCTTAAATCTAATGTTCAATGATGGAATTAATGCGTTATACAGAGAATCATTCCAAATATTCTCTATCAATCTAATGAGAACTTAATGCAGACTAATAATGCAAAAAATGACTTAATTCTATTTTTATAAATCAATAGAACATTGTGTTACATTCTCTTCTGTCATTATTTTCTTCTGTTACAATCTATAATACTCTGCTAATTTACGTTACAGCGAACACAACCAAGACTCTAAGGCCGGCCGCACACTTATCCAGCAAAGCTGCTTTAAGCAAAAACGTTTTTGTTTTAAGCGAACACATTCTGCTTAACGTAGAAACATTTTTGTTTAGGCCGAGTGTTTACATATCCAGCAAAACTACTTTAAGCAAAAACGTTTTAGCTTGAAGCAATTTTTTGTTTTTGTTTTTACTGAAAACAATTCAGAACTGAAATTATAGCTTTGGGGTTCTGTTTACAACTTTAATAAATATAAGTCTTGTAATATTAATAACTTCTAAACCATTTGATCTATCAATATGAAATAAAAAGCAATTTAAAGATAGTATTTTTATCTTTCTTTAATTATATAATAACATAGACTATATAAATAAAAATGTTTAACAAGTAGGCCTACAGTTTTATAATCCTTATTATTGTACACATTTACCGAGTTAAAACTCCTCGTCAGCATAGTTAGATAGCAATAGATAAATAGGCCTTAATGTTGCTTTTAAATACAGTTAAATACAATAGTATGTTTTTTAAATTATGTATTTCTGATGTGTTTCTAATTAATTAACCTGTGATTTTTCAAGGGGCTTACTAGTGTTTATAAATAACTGTTTGATAAATTTTGATGATACAAATGATACGCGCATGCGCAACACCAAATGTTTCGCCTTCCAGCAATGGTCGTTGTTTGTGAGACGAGCACTACCAGTTCTGCTCAAACGTGCTGGATTATGCTTCAAAGCGTTTTTGCTTCTTGCTCGATCACGCTTAAATGTGTTTAAACGTGCTGTACAGTGTTTTTTCGTTTTGCTCCATCGTGCTCAAACGTGTTGTACAGCGTTTTGTATTTATGCTAGATAAGTGTGCGGTATTCCTATCTTACACATAGGAAATAAAAGTTCGAGCAAGATTAAACGAAAACGTTTTTGCTTAAAGCTGTTTTGCTGGATAAGTGTGCGGCCGGCCTTAGAGTATTGCTTTTGATTTCCCAGAGGTGACACTTACTGTTATTCTACTTTGATCGGTCAATACAATGATTAATTTAAGTTGTTTGATGAACTTAGCTATGGGTGAAAATTTAATAAATTAGTGGTAAACAAGGGCCAATAATAATTAAAGTTATTAACTAAATTAATCGTTAAGTAATTACATCCCAATATAAACAATTAATTGCAGAAAATATTATTTTGAGTTTGAAATAATTGGTCTTCTTACACGCTTCCCCAACAAGGGCTATTTTAACTATCCCCTTCTATTGTAAGTTGCAAATAGAATTAATATTGTTTTCCATGTCATTTTATACGAGGTATTCGGTCTGTAAGATCAAAAATTAAGTAAACTTTACAAGTGAAATAGCATCGACCAATATCTGGAGTGATCATGGTGGCTTAGTTGGCAGAGAGTTACCGCGGAATGGTAAAAGTACAGGGTTCGAATCCCGGTATTGGTCCATGTTTTTTTCACTTGTCACTCAGCAAGTAATTAAAACATTTTATTAGTTTGCAATTGTCGTTTATTAAGTGTTTATTATAAGATTAAGTATACTCAAAAAGGATGTCGATTTTTTCATGGTTAGTTTCTCTTCGTGGTTAGTTTTTACATTCAACTTCTTGTAGCAGTTTTATCACTCTTTGTTATGTGTGTCTATTCTTCCATTGTTTAGTTGTGATAGATCATAGATCTCCTGTAATTACAACAATATATTACTTCATTAATTTAAACAAAACAAGTACCAACTAATAATCGTATCAACCTTATATTAATAATGCAGTTGTTTGTTTTACATATTCGTTATAACTAAACCATTATATATATACAGTGGCAATAATAAATAACGAAGGGCACAACAATAATTAATTTGTATAAAAGAATAAGGCATGTCAGTTCATATTTGTTTTCGCAGTATATATTTTATTAGGATATAAATCATTAATTTGCAATTGGATAGGAACATTCTGTTAGTTTCAAATTTTTAAATTATAAAAGTAATAAATAAATGCAAATTGAAGTTCTAATTAGTAATTTAACAACTTGGTTAAGACAAATGCTCAAGATGTTCAATTGAGTCTTAGGGGAAAGTTCATAGATGTTTGTTTTAAATTAATTATCCTTAATTAGCAGGACCTACATTGCTAATTAATTAACGTAATATGTAGGCAAGCACAATTCGAGTCAATTGTGGTAGTCTATATAAGGTTTTAAATTGCTTAACATTAAAAAATAAAGTAAGGAGAAAAGCTTGGTTAACGATTTAATTTTTACTTAAAAAATATTACATATTTCTTATTTCAGTACTTTTTTTTTATTATTCATAAATAAATATTTTTTTTATGTTTCGAGTAACTTTATTACATTAGTATATAAGGCAAATCTAACTTATTCAATACGTTTTAAAGTTACTTGTTTTGTCAAACATTATATGAATTGTTGTATATCGTTGTAACTTTCTAAACATAAATGCATAATGAATACGAAAATATTAAAAAGTTTAGCTGTTTAAAAGTTTAAATTGCATATTGGAACAATACTTCTAGTGCTTGTTTAGGAATTTGTATTGTCTAAACTGCATGAAAGTAACAAACAAATAAGTCAAGATATCTAAAAAGTTAAAGATTAATACCATTTTGCCTAATATATGCATAAATAATTTAATTTCATATAACAATACACGTAAGAAATTATTTTAGCCAGTATAACTGATTATTAATCAAAATTTAAATATTTTATGTCAATAAAAAAAAATGTCTCCATTGTGTACTTTTGGGAAAAGAAAGTTTTTAATGGAAATTAATAAAAAATAAGCTTAGAATTTTCAAGTCTGTTCTGGCTGTGACATGTATGTAAAAATCTGGATACAAGGTTAACCATAACTTTACATTCGTCTTTTGTCTCAAATTGTTTTGTTTAATACAAAATTATTGAACGAAAAATGAGAGAATTAGTGAAAAGACGCTGATTGAGTCACAAAGTATCACATGAAGTTACTTAAGTTAATAACAAATGTAGCATCATTCCACTTTAATTACTGCATGAAAAAAAATTAAATGCAACATAGGAGCAAGTAGAAAAGAGCCCAGTTTTCACTAAGGTACTACATGCAATACCTTTATCTATTGCTTAGAAAAAGGAAATACAAAATCATTTACTTTGAATAGTTATTTAATGAGATATCGTAAAGCTAACAAGTTTGACTAAGTACATGTTAATAAAACCGAACAACCTAAAAATAATTACAACCTCTACTTCTATACTGAATTGAAACTTTCCAATTGTATATACTGGTATTGTATACATAAACAAGTCAAAACTTTTAAATAAAATATCTTTCAGATTTACATGGAGTCTTTAAGCTGTACAGTTTTTCTACATTTTGATAAATATAAATTTTTCGGAATCATATATTTTCTAACTTTTCACGCTTACGGTATCTAGTAATGAATCTCAACAGTAGGTAAGCGTGTCTAGAAATAAATTGGTTAAAGGCGGAGTGACACTGTTTTAATTTATGAAATGTACACTAAAACAAAACAAATATATATATTCATATATATCGACTGTGTTTTGCCAAAAGGGCGAATGGGATATTTTTCGTATAAACAAAAAACGATATTAATTTACTATTTGAATAATTACATACAAGTTGCTTATATTGTACAATTATGTAATTTTTTCTTCTAATTTCAGTAGCATTATTATAACATTCAAGTTTCATAAATTTTTTTAATTGAACAAAAAACCTGGTTTTGCTTTATTGTACTTCAAATTAAAGGTCTAAACTATTCGCCCTTTTGTTTTTTATGATAAAGAGGTAAAGTAAACATAACACTACTCATTTCAAACATAAATAAGTAACAAAATAAGCTCAAACAACTGTTTAATTTTTTTAAAGTTTTCAGAAAAATTTAATATTAAGAGTCTGAAAATTTGTAGATTTAACAACTATTTTAATTTATATAATAACATTACTTTGTTTAAATATTTGTGCAGCGCGGAAAAACTCGAAATTTGCGACGTCTGCATTGATATCATATAGTAGAACTTTCACTTGTTATTCTAAATTCTCACGAATACAAACTATACAGATTCACTTAATAAGAACAACCTTGTTATGACCGCTCCTAGATGGTGCTGATTAACTAACTTTTTGTTTACACGTAATATTTAAACCGACCGGTAGTAAAGTAACTGAAGTATTGTTAATTTGTCAGTTTTCTTTAATCAAGTCTTAGTCTAGTGGATAACGTAGCGTCTTCCAGATCAGAAGATGCTGGGTTCGAATCTAGGCTAGGGAGACCAGATATCATATCTGTGGTTTGAGGGTAGGAGGGCGGAAGTAAAGCAAACGGTGGTTAGCTCGCTTCCAAGCTGACGGGATATGACTAGATATCTGGTCTGCGGCTGGGGCTGTTTATCTATAAATGTTTTAGCTATGGCTGAATTCTTTACTTCAAAAACTACTGCAATACTTACGTTTTAGGTACAAATGATTCGGTGGCCAAAAATACATTTCCTTTGAAAGAGTTAAGGAACGTGAAGCATAGGCAAAAGGTTGTATACGCAAAAATATGTACTGGAGTAGAACTGAAAAGTTACAGACAAAAGGAATTTACATTCGTCTTTTGTCCCAAATTGTTTTGCTTAATACAAAATTATTTAACAAAAAATGAGAGAATTAGTGAAAAGACGCTGATTGAGTCACAGAGTATCACTTGAAGTTACTTAAGATGTCCAAGTACTGTAAGATCAAGAATTTAAAATTGTTTAACCTTTTTTTTTCTTCTAAAGCTCTAAATTTATTTGAAGCATTGATATTAATTTGCATGTAATACAAGAACAATTTAGGGCGTGATATTTAAACCATTACTTGCACCATACGCAACTTTCAAATAGAACACTGTGAGACAGTAATCATTTTAAACTTATAATTTTTAAGCCATGCAAGTGCTCTACTGAAACTTTTTCATCAGTAAAACCATATTTTAAAGTTGTACAAAGGTAAGCTTTAGAAACATTAACTAAATTAATGAAGAAACATATTCAATTAAATTTTTAAAATATATTCATGTATATATAAAACAATAAACTGAAACTGAGTTAATACTAATACTATAATGAGAGGGAATTAAAAATAAAAGAAAAACGTTTTCTAAAACATGTATTATTGTTAAAAACTGTTATAATTGCAAGAATAAGATTAATACACAACTTTTTAATTTGTTGTTAGCAAGAATTTGCGTCTGTGAATTAAAGGCTTTTAACAAGGACATTTAAACTAATTTGTATTCATGTTCTTTAATGAATGTTTGTTTATTCCATTTATTTTACATGCCCCAGCATGTTAGGAAATAACAAGGTCTCCCTAAGGGAACTGTCTAGAACATAGTCTTTCTACTTTTAAAAATATTAATATCAACTTCTGCCTCATGTAACATCCTTAGGAAACAATGGAGAACCAACGTATGACATAACCTAAATTGGACTTTCCAAGAAAATTTGAACTATTTTCTCCTTTGAATACAAACTGACAAAGTTGTTTTATTTCTATTGATTTCTTTATAATTTAACCTATCTTAGGTTATAATAATTATTTAAGATAATATAACCATATGATTTGATAACTAAACAATCAAAAGCCTTAAAAGATTTGTTTGAATACGTTTTAAATGCCAATAAAAATTTAAGGTATCTAAGTATAAGTTCTAAACTTCCTATAAGAATTATCGGATCTCTCACGTGAAACTTGGTGACCAAGACACATTTCACAGTTTTAATTTTGTGCGTTATTTCTATGACGTGATAATCACCGACTCCGTAGTTCTAGCATTAATTATATATCGTAATGTAGTTGTATGATATTTAATTCTTAATAAATATAATATATTATTTTATAAGTTTATAGTAATGATTATAATTTATTACATACATACGACAAAATGTATTGACAAGTGTTTAAGTAATTTTTTTTAGTCTTTTATACAAATAAAAAATAAGATACAAAATTTTCTGTAGAGGATGAAACATGTAGCGAAAATGTCATTTTCGTATCGCTTAAATAGCAGTATTAAGATACACACATTAGTAATTTAAATTGTAATTCTGAAATTATAAAATATGATCTACTAGTGTGTTAAAAAGATAGAATCAACATCATGTTATTATTACTTAAGAACAATACTTCCTTGATTTCGATATTTTTTCTTGTAGATTAGAAATATTTTACAATTGATAAATGTAAATAATGTTTTTTTATGTAGAAATCGAATTTGATACAGTTTATAATTAGCTATACACTATTTATGTATCAAACAAAACATGTTATACATACATAATGTTTTTATATTTGTATAGTAATAAAAAATATTTAAAATATCATCTTGTTTACATTTGAGTAAGAAACTAGAACAAATATTTATTTTTGTTAATACTTATTCAATTTATAATAGTTGCAATTTATATTTATTTACAAACAGTTCCATGATATTTATAATAAAATATTTCTAATGTATAATATTACCTTTTCTCACATTAAAACATGTATTAACTCGGTTTACATTCATACTATCATTTTTTGTTGTATTTTTTCATAAAATTCAGCTTTAACATACATGTAAAGCCTATGCGTGTATGCTTTATACAGGATAATTCAGGAAGAAACGGAGACACCACTAGTGAAAATAAAGAAAAAAGTTCATATAAACATAGGTTAGGAAATGTTTCGTTTTTCAGTTATTCGCCATTTTGGTTTTTTCCAAAATACTTAATATCTTAGGATGTAGGAAATATATTGAACGCAAATTATTTAAACTTACTTGGTAAGACATTTTTTACCCATATACATAAAAGCAAAATGGTTTTTTCATGTATTTTCAAAATGGTGGAAGTGTAATATTTTTAATGACACACATAATGATTTTTATTAATTAATTCTTAAACTTTTAAGATAACTGAATTGTTGGCTATAAACTAACAATTTTGTTTCATGGTAGTTCTCCATAATATCAAACATTTTTAGTTGTTATCCAATAAAAAACTATTTTATCTTTTAAGTTACACAAATAATTTTGAAAACTGTTATGTAAGTCGTTAAAAAAGGTAATGGTTTGTTTCTTGATTTTTTTTAAGTAGGTGCTTTTTGAAATATTTTAAACGGCTACCATTTTAAAAATATGTGAAAAAACTTTTTTTGACATGTGTAAAGGATGTCATACCAAATATGTATACAAAATTAGCGTTCAAATATATTTAATACATTTAAAGATATTAATTATTTTGTAAAATAAAAACAATTCCGAACCTACGTATGTAAGAAGTTTTTTCTTTATTTTTACTAGTAGAAGACGTCCTGAAAATGTAACCGTTTCTACCAGAATCACCCTGTACATTATATGATGAATGAAATGATTGCTTTGTGGTGATTTTATGATATTACAAACATGTTACTGTAACTATTTTTATATATCTTTGCAGCTATTTAGTACATTATTGAACTAAGTTTAAGTATTTTTTTTTAAATAGGCTATATTAATCTATTAAAATAATACTTGACTTGAAAATGTTGTGAAATGGATTTGATATATATTTTTTTTTCGCTAAAGAGCTGTTTATAAACCAAGTACATGTAACATTTTATACTAAATGGCTTTATTAATAAGCATTAATAAAATGTATTATTCTTTAATACTGTTGAAATAATACAATTAAAATTTTCAAGCTGATTTCTAATTTTAATATAAATAGTAATACAATAGTAAAATAATACAATTGATTAAATTAAAGCTGTTACTTAAAATTAAGTAGTAGATTATAATGAGCCATTAATCTAGCTAATATATCTATACAAATCTTCTTATGACAAATGGAATGTAATAATTTAATAAGTTAAAGAAACCTCAACAAAGTCTATCAAAACGGTTATCCTTTGAAATATGTTTGTAATCCGAAAGATCACTTAAACTTATTTATTTACATAATACGTGGGAAAACATAACAAGCTCCTTATGACTAAGTAATGAATAACCAAACTTTTATAAATGTAACTCTTTATAAATTTATAAATTACACTTATATAGTGAACTTTATAAATATATTCAAAATCAGACCCCTTTATGATTAATCCGGTCTTCATGACTTTGACTGTTTTTATAGAAACATATAACCATAATATATATACGAGTATAATTAAAAAAACTATCCACCCTCAAGGTCACAAATACTGATCATTTAATGTTTATCACTATACGAAACAAAGGTAATTAAAATACTTAAAGGGCATGAGACAGAAAACTACCCTAACTATAATAAAATACTTAAAATTATATATTAATCATTTATATAGGTAACATTTATTTAGTGATTAAACCATGTTCTTTTTTTCATCTCCATTTTAATATTTCCATTCTTTTGTACATATTTTAATCGTATAATTAAATACAATTTATTTGTGTATTGCGCTTCTGATAGATAGGATTATTTTTAATAACTAGGTTTTTAAAGAAACAGTTTCTTAAATCTTAAAAGTTGTTTCTATGAAACTGGTTCTTGTAAGAGATAAGCAGATATTGATTTTGTTAGTGTAAATTGCTAATATTTCTTAAGTTTTAAGTTACAACTTAACAATAATAATGTTATTTACGTGTGTATATATAAATACTTAGGAATTACATTTGGACAAACAAAATAGTAAAATTCTAGTGAATAAGCATCGTGTGACTCAGGTAAATCAATAGCCAGTAAAATTATGTTCGAACCTACGAGGTGGCGACAGTAATAGACTGGTCAATGCCATTAGAGTCTTACCCAGCTCACTTCCCTTACATAACCGCTATTGTTGCACGTTAACAAGTTGACCCTTATTAGGAGACTTTTGTGTTGGAATTTATTTATTTAAACACATATTTAGTTTACTCAAAAATATTGCCATAAATTGCAATGTGTATACAAAAAATTTATAAAAGAAGCATAATTAATTAAAACTAAAATGCTAGAAAATATATATTTAAAAATATTTTATAGAAAATATTATTCCTTTTAATGTATTTTTATTAGAAACATTTGCATCAAATAAGGTTACACTCAAAATTCCCGATTTAAATCACTTGATACTATCATTAGAAGTAGAAATACAATAAGCGTCCCTGATTGGATACACAATTGGAGAAAAACAGCTTTGTCTTGCAATCTCCTTACACATAGTTTTATATTTTTTTTATTGAAGGATAAATTAATTGCTAACTATAACAACACATTCAACAAAAAACACATTCACAACTTAAACAAATAAATACATTTTAAATTGATTTATTGATTCCTAATATTAATTTAAATCTTATAGGTTTATGTAAGTACTTATTGCATTGAATATTGCATTACAAATTACAAAGAACAAAAATGTGTAAAAAAAGCCAAATGCTCTATTCATAAATAAATAAAACATTTAGTTTTAAACTAGTCGAATTTGATAAGATTTTGGTAAAGCTAAATAATAATGGAAATAAATATCTACACTTAACAATTAGAGATTTTATGTTCAGTAAGGTATATTATTGTGAGTATATAAATATCCATATGGTTGTTAACCGGCTATACTTTTGAATTAAACTACGAATAATCGTAAAATTTTTAGTTCAAACACATAACATTACATTAATATTAATATCATTTTCGTATCTTACAATTCTCAAAACCAGTAGAGTGTCTCGAATCTTCGGTTATTGTTTTATTTTTGTGTTTTTTTCGATTTGCCATCGTTTCTATAAATATTGGAACAACTTCCTGCAACGAATTTAAATCGTTGAAATGCATAATAGTTTCGTTAAAACTATTAAAATAATATTGTGTCATATTAAGACCAGATTAGACAATGTAAACAATCCATATTCAAGGACAAGAATCGTATCGTTTAAAGCAATTTTATTGGTTATTTTAGATATAAAGAAAGAATTTATTCCTTATTTTAGATGATTTTTTAAGTTTTAATCTTTGACTATTCATAAGTTTTGTGATAGTAAAAATAATGTGTAAAATATGTTTTTAATAATAATAGTTTTAATGTTATAAAGGGAAATGTAATGATGACAAATTACTAATTTGAAAATTTTAGTTTAATTTAAAAACGAAAGTAATTATAATAAAGTGTAACGACAAATTAATCAGTGAATAAAATAATAATAACAATTTCATAAATTTCTTACTTTGTTTAACCAAAAATAAGTGTACTCTGGATTCGATTTTTAAACATAAATTGTAAACAATTAAACATTTTTAATTTTAAAGATTGTTGGTTATTAAGGTTATACTAAGGAAACTATGTATTTAAATTTCAAGAATTAAATTATAATTGTTAATGAGATATCTTAATATATATATACAAATATGCCATTATTTAGTTATAAATAAAACCATTTGAATGTCAGTAAAGTGTAATAATAATAAATTGATTACTAAAGAATAGATATTAGAAAGCACACAACATCAGCAATAAAGATTTTAGGCAAAGAGTAATAATACATATTTTCGTTTTCTTAAACTGTAAAAAATGTGGGGAAATACATTCAAAATCGATATTATCTAAACAATGTCAATTTCAAAATCAAGACAGTTCTCAAAAGTAAAATAACCAGAGAACTAAGGCACCTACAAAACGCACCTAGGTGAGAACAAAGGCACCTCCAAAAAAAATTCTGAATAAATGGATATTTTGATACAATCTTAAATAATATGTCATTGTATACGTTATTGCAGTTTTATAGGGTTGTAAAACTGGTTTGCTTCCTTTTTCTTCATGGATATACGCACTGTTTGATATAATTAGTGGTGCCCTTGTTGTAAGGACTATTGACTGCTTGGGACTATTTGTGTATCTGCTATATACTGAAATTATTAAATGTATAATGTTTATCTTAATAATTTGACAAAAATAGTTAAGGGATTTTTTATTTAACGTGGTTATCTATATATATATATATATAAAGCTGAAATACCCCTGACTGACTCACTAATCACAGTATTTTGAAAACCATACATCCTAGGAATGTGAAATTTGGTACACATAATGCTCATAGGCCCAAGAGGCGCAACAAGAATATTTTTTGAAATATTTTGCGTTTAAGGGTTGAAACAACCCCTAAATCCATAAATATTATTTGTTTTATATATCAAAAACCATATGGTCTAGGAATGTGGAATTTGGTACATATATTGTTCATATTCTTTCGATTTGCAATAAGAATTTTTTTTTTAATATTTCGCATTTAAGGGTTGAAACTAGCCCTAAAACCATAAATATTGTTTGTTTTATATCTCAAAAACCATATGGCCTAGGAATGTGGAATTTGGTACACAAATTGCTCATAGGCCTTAGATTTGCAGGAAGAATTAGTTTTGAAATATTTCGCGTTTAAAGGTTGAAACAACCCCTAAAACCATAAATATTGTTTGTTTTATATCTCAAAAACCATATGGTCAAGGAATGTGGAATTTGGTAAATATATTACTCATATTCCTTAGATTTGCCCCAACATTTTGTTTTCAAAATATTTTAAAAATTTGATTTTAAATATTTAGCGTTTAAGGGTTGAAACATCCCCTAAAACAATAAATATTGTTTGTGTTATGTCTCAAAAACCATATGGCCTAGGAACATGGAATTTGATACACATATTGTTCATAGGTGCTAGAGGCGTAATGAGAAAGGATTTTAAAATATTTCGCATTTAAGGGTTGAAACAACCCCTAGAACCATAAATATTGTTTGTTTTATAATCAAAAACCATATCGCCTAGGAATGTGGAATTTGGTACATATATAGCTCATATTTATTAGATTTGCCGTAAGAATTTTTTAAAATATATTTAGCATTTAACCCTGCGTAGGGTGCCGTCTATGATTCCCAAGATCGGGGGGTGGTGAGCCTGACAGGCTCACTTTACAAAAAATCTATAAAATCCATAAAACATCGTATGACATTAAACCTAAATTTAAGAAGGCTTCTTTAGGATGAGAAAAATAAGGGAAAATAAAAAACAATTTTTTTTTTATTTGTAAGTGTTTATTACAGTACAAAAACTAAAAATATTTCAATTGATAAAATCGTAAAACATAATTTAGAAAAATTCAAAAATCGCTCTTTAAAATTAAAAAAAATGTATTAAAACTACTTGGCGATATAGTTCGGGTCTTTGTTTAGTGAAATCACTCGAAGTCGTCTTCTATGAGTTCCGTGGCAGGTCCGCAAGAGCACACTGAAAAGCATGATGCACAGAGCAATTTTGCATGACTGAGGCATATTCCTCTGTGGCATTTTTTACATGAATAGTTCGACAGTCGACATTTACCCGTTTCCACCGTGCAGTCACAACATCTAGACTTTTTTTTGGGGGGGGGGGTAAGGGTGATTTTGGCTGATCATCAACTGGGAGGAATCTCTTCAGACGAAGTTTCAAGGATGTGTGAAAGCCAGATGACAGTTGACTCCTTCGCTGAAGTTCTTGAAGACACAGTTCATGTGACAATACTTTGAGAAAACTAAACTTAATATCCTCATTGATAATATTACCTAAGTAGAACAGACCCTTTCTAAGGGTTTATAATACACAAATGAAACAGTTTTTGTTGTTAAAAGTGAATAAAAACTGACCCGGGTTTTGTTACGTATTATGGCGCGGTGAGCCTGTCAGATCTGATAGCGAATTGCTCGTCTTCTTGATGACTTAGAACGTACTGACTGGGTGGACTGGAATCATCTCACATAGTTAGGTGAATACTGGGAGGGAGAGGCCTGGCTCCGCTCACTGTAATAAGGGAGACGAAAAAAACCGACGCCTGAGCCTGTCAGATCAGCCGCGCCCTACGCAGGGTTAAGGGTTGAAACAACCCCAAAAACAATAAATATAGTTTGTTTTATATATCAAAAACCATATGGCCTAGGAACATAGAATTTGATACACATATTGCTCATAGGTGCTAGAGGCGCACTCAGAAAGGATTTTAAAATATTTCGCATTTAAGGGTTGAAACAATCCCTAAAACCATAAATATTGATTGTTTTATATCTAAAAAACCATATGGCCTAGGAACGTGGAATTTGGTAAACATATTGCTCATAGGCTTAAAGGTGCACTATAAAAGAATTTTGAAATATTTCGGGTTTAAGGGTTGAAACAACCCCTAAAACCATCAATATGAATTGGTATTCTTTCCTTAAAGCTAGTGATCTGAAATTTGCATTTATTTATAATTTTAAGGAAATATTTAAATGCGTAAAACTGATCAAATCCACCCCGATCTATGCATGCGCATATTAAAGTCGTATCTGTTCGATCTGCTACATCCAGCTAATACTGTGATTTACCAGTCTGTAGATTTATCGGTTGAAAAAGAAGACGCTATTCACTCTGAATTCTTTATTTTAATTGATTTAAATTATTCAGCAAACATACCTTGACGAAGACGATTGACGGGCAGCCAATTAAGAAAATACACCATACTAATTGAAAATACATTTAATAATTCACTTTCGTGAAATAAAAGATAAAAGAAAATGAGGGAGAAATATCACAATTATGCAACATAGTGATGCAAAACAATTCCCCCTAGCGAAGCACGGGTATTCATCTAGTATTCTTATATAAGGAAACCGTGGTAAAATCAATAAATTATTTTAACTCAAGGAATGTTCGGGATAACTCTTGCTAGTTAACTGAGTAAGATTGACGTGTAACATCATTAAAAATAAAACCGCCAGTAATATTGATTGCTGCTCGGTATAAGTGTAATACAGTTAAGTGCAATGTATACGATGGACAAGGTAATGTTAAATACAGTAGTAGAATTTTCATAAGCACGTTGTAAGTAACTTTGTAGTTAAATCTTTAATTACAAACTTGTATTGTTATAAAACAATTAGAACATTTGTCGGGGAAACTAGACGTCTTACGTTACAGTTCCATTTTAGTTCATAAACTTAGCTGTTGAGACCCGTTGAATTGCAATTAAATTCATCACACTTGAAGCACGAGTCTCTCCTTTATTAATTGTTGATTCGTTCGTTTGCATCTGGTAATTCCAAAATAAAATTACAGTTTATCTTGTATCTAATAATTTATGGACTTTCCTGAACCTCCCTCTTTAACTATTATAATTGTGAACCAACTTTGTAGATAAATAAACCAATTTATATTTAACTCACTTAATTACTGATGTCCAATGATAAAAGTGCTGAAAAAATATTTCAGGTACAGAAACCAAACAAACATGACAATAAACTCTATAACAAAGCAACTTAAATGATGCATATATCTTTACAAAAAGTTATTTCGTTCTGTATTTAAGATTCTGCAACTTTTTTCGTATATGAAAATATCCCTTTCCCGTCGACACCTCATTCAACTGGTCCTTTATCTTTAAGTTATACAACAAAATAAAAAATGTTCTTCTATCAACAATAAATTAATATGACACAAAATTGCAAGCTAAACAAATAAATAAATGTTAATATACACAGAGCTGACTAATTCTATCAGTTTAAACTTAATAAAACACTTAAACAAAATCGCTAAATTTGTAATCGCAGCTGTGTTAACGTATAATCTAAAGGTACTACCGAATTCAGTGTTGTTGCACCTTATTATAATTTAAACTTTTGTTAAATAAATTTACTTGGATGTATTTTTGTTAAAACTTAAAACCTTAATTAGTTTAAACATATTGTTGATTACATTTAAGACAGTTATGGAATTTTAAAAATTTCATAAAATTATAGAAGAGCATAGAATTTTAACTAAGCTGAGACCAAAATAGTTAACAATACACATAAGCCGCATACATTTCTATTACTTTTTGCCAGACAATCAAAAAGTAATGGTTACTGATTTTTTTAAATAAATTAATTATGTGCAGTGGTTTATATAGTTTGTGCAATTTACTAAAAAATTTACAAATGATAGGATATCAACTAAAATACGATTTAAATTATTATATTCTTATTTGTGAAGAACAAGTATGAAGGTTATTAATTACGTTACCTAGTTTGCAATAAAATCTATTTAGACGTGAATAATAATCTAAAATTGAAGAAACTGTTAGAAAGTGTGTGAGCAAACTTTTTTCGAAAATAGACGGAACAAATATTTTTCACTGCAGAATAAAGTGACAGTATTTTTATTTTAATAACTTTAATGATTCGATTAAGCAGTCCAGACATAAGTTTCTTTAATATTTCATTAAATTTTTAAAATCATATTACCCATTTATTTTCATTAATTTAAATAGTAATCAAAAATGTAAATAATGTATTAAACAGATTTAAATTCCATATTGTTTTATCCAAGTCACTTCTATAGTTAAATATAGTTGTTAATTAATATAATTACCTATATTTATCCGTCTTGTAACTTCGTTATGTTTTCCTTTAAAACGCGTTTCGGGTCCGTGTTCCCGAAGAAAGTTCACTCCGTAGAAGGTCGTCACATATTTTTACCAAACACAAACTTATAAACACAATGCGCACATGCGCACTGTCGCTAAGACATCGAAATATATGTTTACGTATGTGCGTTTTAATTGTTGTGTTTGTATGTTTGTGTTTAGTGTAAATATGTGACGACCTTCTAGGGGAGTGAACTTTCTTATAATTGTTGATGGGACCACGGAACCGAAACGCGTTTTAAAGGAAGACATAACGAAGTTACAAGACGGATAAATATAGGTAATTATATTAATTAATAACTATATTTAATTATAGAAGTGACTTGGATACCACAATATGGAATTTAAATCTGTTAAAACCACAAGTCTAGTCTTAAAACCACAAGACTATATTAATTAATAACTATATTTAACTATTAAACAGACATTATATCAACTTAAATCCTAATGAGGATAATAGAAAATACTTCAGTGATAAATTTAAGTAATAGACGAACATTCTATTTTGCAATATAACATATCTTAATAGACTAAATTTATCTAAGAATAATATCTAACGTTAAAAAATGTATTTATTGGAAAAGAAATAAACTAATTAGTTTTGCAGAATTTTTTACAAACACTTATATTTGTAAAGTCATAATATTAAACACAATTTAAGTTTTAAGAAGAGGTGAATATGGTTAATTTCAGAAATTTATATAATTTTAAATGTTTATTGAAAACCTAGCTTATAAAGTTAGCTTTATGTTTTTAAGAAAACTTTATTATTTCCACAGAATAAAAACTGCTAAAGGGTTAAGTAAATAATAAAACAAAGATTAAATGCTTACCTGAATAAGTGTAAACGTTAAACCTAAATAATTAATAGAGTGACACAATATTAAAATAAATGTAAAACTATTTATTATACACTGACAGACAATACATTATAATTTTGTATTTAATTCACCTTTACACAAATAATAGGACTAAAGTTTTAAATAAAAGTTTATAATTTCAAATAAAAACTTTAGTTCTAAAAAAAAAACACTTAACTCCTACGAATAAAGTTAGAATTTAATAAATACTTATATATGTTTTTTGGTAATAATTGTATTTTAAGTTTTAAATTAATACTAAGAGCCAGTTATTATTTTTAAATGATAGACCATATCTAGTTCCAATAACAAAGCCTACATAAATATTAAAATCAAGGTTGCTTTTCAACTGACTAAAAAATATTTAAATGATAGCTTTGTTTTAATATATATTTTTAAGTTCAGCGAATTATAAGAATTATTTATACTAACGACCGTTGGTTCTTGGTGAAATTCCATTATAAATAAATAAATAAAAACTTTAAATCATGACATTTTAGACTTTAATTTAAATACAGATTTTGATGTACTTCATGTTAATTGTAAGGGTAATAAGTTAGATGCTTTGGAAATGTTAGAATTAAGAGGTTAATAATAAGGACGTAAGTTTAGTTTCAAACAAACAAATAGATTTAAGCAATTCGCTACTTCTACAACCATTGTTATTGACCAGTTCGATTCCTCCCCCATCCCTAACCTAACGGTATTTTGGCCCACCTGTACCCAACTGCTGTGTGTTGGATTTTTTCTTGTTCCTTTAGTCTTTAAGTTGCCTTCGATAATGCCGTAGCTGGCGAAACCTAGGTCGGCACGGCTCAATAAAGATTTGTGAAACAATACAAAAAGTTTTCATTTATTTATTTATTATAAGAATGTTGTACTAAAACATATTGCAACATTAGGTTATGTATTTAATTTGCATCTTTAATGGTCACGACCATTTTATTAACACTTGAAATTGCATAATTGTAATTAAAGGGAAGTTCTCGTTTCTTGTTTAACGACAGTAACAGATACTCGTACAATCAAGCTCAGGATATTAAATTGCGGATGATGTTACAGAAATACTAACAGCTCTAATTAAAATCTAGCAACACATCAAATCCCGTTTTGTATAAACTAACTATGTTAGATTGCATTGTGTAATATCAGTGTTCCTCATGTTTGTTTCATGTACACATATACAGAGTGTTAATTAAAACTAACTCCAACATTTTGTTAGTGGTTTTAAAGTGTTAGTTTTATTTATTATCCAATTTATAGTAAATTTTATTTACAAATGTATACTGTTCGTTTCCTTATAAAATGTAAGGTACCCATAACAAGTGTGAGTTACTAATAATTATTCTGTTTTACTAAGATTCAAAACACAGGTAGTGTAAGTACAGCTGTATTCAACCTGGTCCATACTCAATACTAGTTGGATTTCCAGCTTTCATGGTTTACTGTAGGCGTTTTAAAAAGTTTTCATTAGGTTGTCATAAAATTCCTCGTAACAGTTTAAATTTTAGAAAATAGACAATTTGTACCATCAACTCTTGAGTTTAGTTCATGTTACATAAGTGCCTCTCCAATTGTCAATCCTCTCCGCTCGAACAACACAGCTGGTACTCGGCGCCTCCAAACACAGTCGACAATGTGAGAGAGGAATGCACTTACACCTCACAGGATTTTTAGTTTGAGCTCGCACTGTACAGCACACAGTTATTTTTGTGAAAATAAGCACGCGTCTATATATTTAAATAAAGTATTGTTAGCCATTGTAGCCAAACTGATAGCGAGAACATCTCTCTACAAAGGATATAAATAATAAATTTCATAAAGTATAGTTGCTTCCCTTCTTTAACCATTACTTAGACAACTTTACAACTAAAAGAGATACGAAAGTGGGATGTAGGTATAAAAAGGTTACTTACCCCTGAGTTTACAAACAATAATTCATACTAAATTACATTTTAAAACGATCATCACTAAATAAAATAAATAAAAATAAAAATGTTTGAAATACAATTCAGGATATACTACTTCCTTTTGTTGGACAGATAAATTTGGTAGGAAATTGCACCTTCTGTTTCGCTTTGTTTTTGAACCTTTTGAAGGCAAAGATGTTTGCTGTAAATTATTTCGACACTTTTGCCGGAGTATATATACGTTGCCGGGAATAATCGCATGAAGGTTTTTATTGTTCAATTTTAGTAGCTGCACTACGACAATCTATTTGTAAGCTACAGTTTTAACTGCTTACTATTAGCACATTTTAAAACATATGTAATTTATTTACTCATAGACCATATATGCTTAGAACGAACCCTATACAACCTTACGTCAGACCTTAAGTCAAACATTAAATATTTATTTTATTAATTTACAAATAACTTAATAATCAAAAGTTTTATTTTACTGATAAATAAGGTTTCGTTTATATTAGTGGAATCAGTTTAACTATGTAACAAGGGGACTGCATCCTAAAAGTAAAAATTTTTTAAATTTTATTCTTATTCTTTATTTGATTCTGAACAAGAACATATATAAACATTATTGGTATTTGCAGGTGCCATTAATGAGTTATGATTTTTTATAATAACATTGCTCATCACCAAAGCACAATTTCTAGGCGAAATTTACAACTTTACTTCATTTTAATTCCATAAATAATAATAATAGCTGCAACAATATACTACTAGTATTATATTTTGTTTTGTCCGTTGGATGACCTGTAATCTAATGACAACAGATGCAGACAGCTTGTAAAGTTTGTTTAGTGTTGTTGTTTATAACCTGATAGTTGTATTTGGTTCAGCAAGTGCTTATTGCAAGTTTTGTTTTGATTATATATTAGTATTGATTTGTTTTTTATTGTGAAATTGTTTTATTTCTTGTGACAAGATTCCTATATTTAATAATAGAATATACAAAAAGAGAAAGTATGCTGACATTAAGAAGTGTGATGATAAAGATGATGCTTCAGAGCCTAAAACAGCTAGGCCTAGTACAGAAAACCAACCAGTGAAAAAAGAAGAGAGTGCATGAAAGATAAAGCTTTCTTATAGTGATTACAGTATTTTTACAGACAATGGTAATAAAATCGTTGATTTGAATCTTTTGTCATATGTGTTAGTAAATACTGTGTGAAAACAGTGTCTTATAACTAAATTAGGTTGTCAAAAAGGCTTAGCCTCTAAATTAGCTCTTATATATACCGAATGTGATTATGAAGTAGGTTTTTGTAATTCTGAAAGATTTAGTACTGATGTGTGGGGTAAAAGGCAATCTTTATTTGACATAAATGTTCGGTTAGCTTATGGCCTACGTTCTATCGGGATTGGGAAATCTGCCAGACGAATGTTGTGTGGTATGTTAAATTTACCAAAGCCTTCTGTAAATTTTGGAAAATACAGAAACATACTGAAGAATCATATGAAGATAGTAACCGAACAGACCATGAGTGATGCTGTATAGGAGTCTGTAGTACAAAATAGTGATGGAATCAGTGACGAAGAAAACCGAGATTTATCTGCAGTATTTGACGGGACGTGGCAGAGGCGAGGCCACCAATCTCTAAATGGAGTGGTTAGCTGTACCAGTGTAGACACCGGCAAGGTCATTGATGTCTGTGTACTCTCAAAACACTGTCTTTGTCTTGACAAGAACAACCATAAAGATAAATGTAAAGCGAACTATAGTGGAAGCAACGGGGGTAAAACAAGGACACTATATGGTTAAGACAATGAAAGCGTTCGATGAAGAAAGAGTTCGCGCAGCGGAAAAAGCAATCACAGATTTTGAAAGGAAAGCAAGAAAGGCAGAAAGACTTGAAAAGCAGAAACAGAGTGATAAGGAAGAAGAAGAAAGTCAATATGGAGCTGGAATGTTCTGAGATAATGCCTGTGCAGTTTGTTTTTAAGCTTAACTTGTAGTTATTTTCGTTTTTCCGAAACCCCTGTTTTTTCAGGTAATAGGTACATTTTCCTAAAAACTATATGAGATATTCAATTCAAATTTTCAGGATTTGTTTATTGGGCATATATAGAGCTGTGAAATCTTTGGTTTGTGATGTAGATGCAAATATGCTCTTGTAATAGCTAAAAATAAGTAAATATTATTAACAAAATAAACATATTCTATTAAAAAAAATATATTTTTACAGATGTGTAACACATCTAGGTCAAAATGTGTATGACAGTGTAGGAAATAGTGGCAAAAATTTCAGCCAGTTACGAGTAACCTAGCCTGAGTAAATGTTCCCTATGTTACTTTGCAATGCAGAAGTATGCAGTCCACAAAACAAAAGTAAATAAATAACCTACAAGCATGCTTATATTTGCAAATATTTTGCACAATTTGCATAATTTGATTATAAACTTGATACTGTTTATAGTGAACAATATGTTCAGTAAACATATAAATAAGAGAACAAACTGTGGAGTTTATAAAACTTCCAGTCTATTTTGCATTGCCTCTAAATAGATGTTTCTATTAACGTCTTCAGGTAATTTGAACACAAATATTATTCGCGTAATATTAACGAAATAAAAATCTCCATTTTTGTAATAAAATTATAATGTAGTCGGAACCAGGTACAACATTTTAGTATCGGACCAGAAATTCAACAACTGATCAAAAACTTATCAGACACCAGTTGCGTAGTGAATCTTACAAGTCAAACCACAATACCAGGTCCTGGAGCATATAAGGCATTTTAATGATCAGATAGTTCGACCACCAAGTTAAAAAAGCTGATCTACGTAAACCCAAGAGAAGACATATTTTACTTGTAGGGACCATCATAAAACAACTTTAATAGTTAATGTTTCTAAACTGGCTTCGTCTGATTAGAATTTATAATTCTTTTAGGTTTTGGGTGTAAACACGTTATCAAAAGAATATATAATTCGTTTCAAACCTAAATACTCTTGAGTAGGAATATAGAAAAATTCGATTTTATATATAATTTACAAAGTTGTTGCTAAATAAGGATTTAAACACCCTCGTATTATACTTTATTCGCATTCTTTAATGTTAAAACTGATATAACCATACAAAACTCTAAACTTGATCAATAGTTTAGCATTTTTATGGGTGAGAGCATTATTGATAAAATATCTTATATTATCAATTTTGTTACGCGTATGTAGCTCTAAATTATAACCAGCAAGGAACGTTAATATTCTTTTAAAATTATTATTCATCTGTATTACATCAGATTTTTACGCAAAATGTATTTTATAAAATTTTCTATAGTAGGGCATGATGAGTTAATGCAGTTTATATAAATGTTTAACGGTTTACACGCACTTGTAATACTTGAATTTCATTCACAATTAATTACTGTATTTTACTGAGTAAAACACGAATACAATTAGTACATAACATGTACCAATCTTTCAAAGGCAATTGATTTTATTAAAAGCTATTGGATAAACAGCAACCGTGTTTAGTGTTGAATGATTTAATGAATAAATCACCACATGTTACAAGACTACCATGTACAAAAACTAATAAAACTAATCAAATAACGAAGAAATCAAGACAGTAGAACGTAACAAAGGAACAAAATATCTTACAAAATAATTCCTTTCTTTTATCTCACTGTTTTTAGACTCACTGTGTTAAATCCAATTTTACCGAGGTTATGTTGATTGCAAAAAATACATAAAGAAGGGAAGTAGATGCGGCCAATTGTGTCGGGAATTAACTCGCCAACCTAACTAATTTCCAAATGGTTAGTGCCACGTCTCCAAGAACTTACACCTCTTTCTTCATTTGCGGTAAAGAACACCTATGAATTTTTGAAAACTGTGCAAAACATTTCACTAACGCCAAGTGAATATGTGGTGTCGTTTGATGTAGTGTCTCTTTATCCGAGCGTTCCAGTGACTAAAACTACAGATATGATAAAAGAGTGGTTAGTGTGTAATAGTTTAAGTGATAGTGAAGTTGGTGAATTTTTATTACTCATAAATTTCTGCAAGTGTCTAAACAGTTTCCAGTTTAGTAACAAGTTTTATGTACAAGATGACGACACCTCTATGGGAAACCCCCTGTCTAGTTTTATTGTTAACTTTGTTATGTGTTCGTTCGAAATAAACGCTAAAAAATCTATGAAGTACTTTCCATGATTTATGGTTCGTTTTTGAATGACATTTTTGCAGTGTTTGACAAAAATGAAAATCTTGAAGTATTTTGTGGTATAATTAAAGGATTGTACTCGACTATAAAGTTTATTACATATATTGAAAAAGACTACAACCTTCTGTTTTTAGATGTTAATGTACTTAGGTAAAAGAGTGAATTGTCGTTTAGTGTATATAGAAAGCCCACACATACAGACAGATATATAACTGAAGATTCACACCATTCACCGGCACATAAAAGAGCTGCATTTAATTCAATGGTTCACAGATTAGTTAATTTACCGTTATCTAAGGAAAACTACGAGATAGAATTGAAAATATTTATAGTGCTACGATATTAACGGCAATAAACAACGATGGGTCAAAACGACATTACTAAACTTAACGCAATAGATGTTTGAGAATTGTTATATTAACTAACATAGTAAAATAATTATAAATAATGAATTATCACACATACAAAATTCCACATTAATATAAAAATATTGCATTGTTTGAAATTATTATTAGGTTAGTAACTTGTTTAGTTATACAGATAATGTTATGCTAGTTATGATAACGCAAGGTAATTTTACTAACGCCTTCATAATGTAACGTAGTCTTAATCCACGATCCCTTGAATTCTGTATAAACACTGTTAGGTTAGTTATAGTTTGACTATGGTCGGTCGTGCATCACTGAAGAGTTAATAAACGTATTAGTTGTAAGATTTTGTGTTCAAAGTTAATTTTATCTTGAGCATGCTACGATTAGAGTTTCAGTATAAATATGTTTTATTCGTAGTTAGTTGCGTCTTAGTTTAATAACCCATAAATATGTCAATCCGTTCAACTATTTGTTTTATCAGCAACTTTTTTTGTTTTAAATGCATATTTTGTTTATTTTCAAAACAAACTTATTTATACACAAAAAATATGTATATTCTGCTACATTCTCAATAAATATCAACACAAATAAAATTGTTATTAAAAGTCAAAAATTGTTTCTTATCTTCAAAGAATTTAGATTTTCTGACTATTTGTAGGTGATCATCATATTTACAAATCATAAAAATATTCTTGTCATCAATTAGAGTCTAATACGAGCTGTAAAATAACAAAGTGTTTTTTAATAATTTGTTGTTGCGAAACTCTTTACATAAATCATACATTTATGAATTGAAATATCTTTTATTTCTTTTGTTTCCCAAATATGGATTGTTAAAACAAATGCCGTTATATTTTCGTAAACGAGTATATGTTAGATTGCCTAGTGAAGACTGGAAGCATTGTACAGCCATGTGATAGCCACTAAAGAGGTATGAATCTACGTAAAATGAGCTTAGACGTTCTAGCTTTGACTTTATTTATAATTCAAGCTGTTTCTACGAAAAGTAACTTACTAAATATCAAAAAGGATAGAAAACTCAAAGTATATATATACCAAATAGTTTCTCAAATAATTTATATAAATTTATGTTGTTCTATTTATTTTTAGTATGACTATAAACACTTTTCCTTCAAATAGATTTTTCTGTAAGTATTTGTTTTAAAACGATATTTTTCAGTTTTGCTAAATATTGTGACGTGACAGAATTTGTTAAAATATAAAATATACCATTTTTTAAACATTTTTGCAAATATTATCACAAGAAAAATTTAATTTTAGTAGTTTTTTCGGTAACTGAAAAGAAACACAACCTTAGAAATGGCTTAAATTTATAAAATCCTTGAGATTTCCCCATTTTACATTTTTATATCAAATCTACAATCATAGTTCATAAGAAAACACTATTATATAAATTGTAAAAGGCTGTGTTGTAGTAAATCATAAAGAAAAAACATCGAACAAAACAAAGTTCGAACAATGAAAAACTTATGGTCAAGCATTTGTTAAAGGTTGTTTTTATGTTACAGCTTCCTGAAGGTATTTCTTATAAAAAGTTTAATAAGGTAGAATTATTTGATGTGATTAAATAGTAACGCTCTATCCAATTTGAATGAAATGTTCTCAAGATTTATCTTTTGTGAGAATAAACTTAAAGAGACTGTTTCCCTTTACAACAGAAGTAATATAATCCAACTTCGATAAGTTTACTGATTTTCTCAAGCTGCTCAGCAAAAACTTTCCGCAACCTTTCATCTTGTTATTTTGTTATTTTGTTTTACAACTAGATAAGTCTCAACCAAATACAATAAGTATCGATTGTCATTATTCGTTGTTGTATTTAACTTTTTTCATTTTCGTTTAATTTATAAGATTTTTTTTTTAATAAGAAATTATATTGTGTTAGGGCTAAATAGAAAATTATTTTTACAAATCTTACCGTTCTTAGTGAAATAATGTGCTAACATCTAATATTAGTAAATTAATTGTATATATTTTATACTTAGATAGTTTAATAAGACATTTAGATAGAATGTATTTAGTTAATACGTGCATTTATAAACGGACAAGTAAAAATAGTAATCGTTGTGTCTATATTGTGGATAATAACACATATATTCTGGTTGGTATGTTAGTGATACTTTGACGTAGATTAGTTCCAGGTTAGTAGATTAATCAATAAAAATATACCATTATCCTTGTCCTATGTGAGTAATGAAAATTTGTTGAAATAATTGGTGTTAGTATTTTACGAAAAAAACACCCTTAGTAAAATTAATTTATTTGTAGGACTTAATTTACGCAATAGTTTTATTAAAATAACATTAACAAAGAATGGAACTTAGAACTGTGTTAAATTACTTTTAACCTTTTATCGATGTGGTATTATTGTATAGTTAACCATAACATATCAATACAAACAGGTTAAACATTTTTAAATAGTTAAATCATAACATTTTAGAAGAGTAGGTAGTTAAAAACAAAATCATGAAAAATTCTGAATAATTGTATTTTAAAAAATATTGTATGTTTCCATATAATTATAAACCACGTATTTTTTGCAAGATTTTAATTTAGATTTAAATTAATTAATTTAGTTTATAATAACAATGTTTATTAAAATAAGTTAAATCAAGTAAATTTAATAAGCAATCTTTTCAACAAATATTTCAAAAACATTATTTTAATTTTAGAAGTAGGTTACGTAAATAAGAAAAGTGATGGACTTTATGTTCTGCGGTATTCCAGCAAACACAAAATAGAAAAGTATATATTTCCCAATTGAGTAATTAATATTGGATCTAGAATTACGTTCAGAATAAAATCATTAAAATACTATATTCAATTCGAACTTCGAGTGGTTTGTAAATATCATTTACCTAAACATTTTTACTTCGTTATTATTGCATTTCTAATAATAAACCGCTTTGATACGTTAATAACAATACTGTTATCTAAATAAATAAGTCAGTTACTTTAAAAATGTACACTGCTAACAATATACACATAAGATTTTGTGGTTATTTTATTTATACAGGCTAATATTATAAATTTATTTATTTTATCTAAACAATATTTATATTTTTAAGTATAAGAATAGGAGAATGAATAAGAAGTAGTTATACGATTAAGTACCTTTGTTGCAAACTAAAATTTGATGTTCAATAAAATGTGTTTAGTTCAACCATTGAGTATTTATTCATTTTCATTCTTGACAAACAAGCACCAATATTAACATTACAATTACAATTCGAAGAATATTAAATGAAGTGCAAGCAAATATACTTGACTTAAGATTCGGCAAATAAAATTTATAACAGGAATAAATTCTATTCAGCCAGTCAACTACATCACTTTTAACCTATAAATGTCAGCCTTCGTGATGTTCTGACGACACAATCAGTACGTTTGCTTGATTAATGTTGATAAGTCAATTAGCTTTTGTTATTATTATATAAATATTTGGCAAGATTGTCAGTTAGCATCTAATTAATGTTGATAGATCTGAATATTCCGACAGCTTACGTGATTAGTGTCAATAGATCTTAAAACAATATGAACTTTCGTGACTATTGTAATTAACTAGACAATTTAATGTATGACGAAACTGGATCCACTTAATATATTCGGATAGATAAATTAAATTTTCTTCAGTCAAATACACCACAAAAATTAAAGATTTTTTTTAAGTAGGAAACGCTGTTTCGAGAATCCGACTTGTAAAACAGATTTGGAAATCAGTTATTGAACAAACTATATTAACACTTTCAGTGATGAGCGCGGTTAAGCAAGGGAAACTTGTTCTTCCCAGTGACGTCACGGTTTTAACCACACCTGTCCCATTCACTTTACATTGTTTAGTCGTTGCCTAGAGCAATTTGTTTTACCTGAGTAGTTGGTAATAACCGTTCTACGATCCAGGTCCATTATCCTAGGAAAATAGCTACTACAAAGCAACTTATGATTATAGGCGTTATCTTGCTAGTGATTTTATGCTGTAGCACTGAAAATGTTAAGATAAATAATATTATTTAGTTCTTGAATTTGTCTGTGATGTTAGTGCATCTGGCAACAATGACGGTTAATTTATTCATAAATATTAATTGACATAATTGGGAAACCTTTCAGTATACTTTGTCATTCATGTTTTCATCATAAATAATCAAGGTTTAAATATTAAACAAGGTTATTACATGTTCCATTTTAATTATCTTTCAATTGATTTGAATATATATATAAATTTTGGCTTAGAGATTTCCCAGCGAAGGGGGGGATTCACTTAGTTCTTAAAACTTCAGTTCGTGTTTGAGTAAATAATAATCTATATACATTTTTAGTAGGAAAATACTTACTATTATTATACGACAAATTCCAAAAACTAGAAACAAAAACTTGTTAGGCATAAATATTATTATAAATACAAATGCTATTATTCTACATTTATATTATATAAACTTAGAAAGATTGCAAAGTCATAAATTCTAAAATTTATAAAGCCAGCCCAATTACAAGATATATTTTATTAATATTCATATGTCGCATTTATTATTGTACATTATTTCAGAAATATAACCAAAGAAAGCTACTAGTACTTATACGCTAACGTTCAACTAGCGAAAAACGTTCAAAATAACTTTTAGAGGAATCACAGTTTTTACTCATAAAATTGAGAACATTCATGTTCACCCAAATACACATATGTGTTTATTTTATTGCAATATTATGGTAGTAAATAGTACACTGTTTAGTGTAAATTTTCTGTAAAAGCTAATCTAATCTAAATTTTCAAATTAATCAGGATTTAATTATTCAAAGAAGAAGATTGTCTTTTAAAAAATATTCCTTTAAGTACCTACACGCGTTTCTTAATATTATTTAAAAATTTAACAATGTTACTAGTACACAATTGTAAGATAATGTTTTATTATTAATTCCTGCTATAAAGCAGTATTCATTTAACATCAATTGCCTACAAATAAGTTTCCTAGAAATGATACAAGTTATCCTGATTGAAAAAAAAAACTACAAATGTTGATAATAGCATTTGTTTGTTCGTATTTGTAAAATAATGTTACGTAAGGTGCTTAATTATTACTAAAAGCTCAACTCAACAAATTTATCAGTTCTGTCAAGAAAACCTGAGTGATGAAATGCAAGATAACAAGGCAACAACCGGACGAAAATACATAACGCACCGTATGTAAGAAAGAGTGAAGAGCAAAGTTCGGTACCAACTTGATACAACCATCAAAATGTCTTATAAAATCTGGCAAAGTGCTTTGGTTGGGTAGTTGGCCAAGCGGTGTAGTATGGGCGTGTTGAAACAATTGTCACTATAGGCACGTTCTAATCCAGCAGTAACTAAGTGCTGTATTCAGCCACTCTTAAGACATACTTATTTGTGATTAGTATTTATCTTTGTGATTTTAACCTATAAGAAGATTTTTCTAATTGTATTGAAAGATTTTGTTGTATTTTACGCATAGTGACATTTTAGTAGAAGAGAAAAAAGTGGGAATACTTATCGCAACGATAAGCACAGATGAGCATAATTTGTAAATTATGTACATACACCAAGGAAGCCAAAAACTTAACCCTAAAAGACTTATTAATTCAATGAAACGTCACTTACAACTTAAAACCAAGAAAATAACCGATCAATATACCCTCAAAAAATACTTCGGAAAGAAGATGAGGCCATGAAGTACTTCGCAGGTCATGTTAACCTGCAGAAATTATTTACACATTTTAATTTGGAAAGAACCAAATTATTTTGTAGTCTTCACTACGAGACCAAAATTGTATAAGAAAAAATAACTAATAGAAATTATTCTATTAGCGGCGTTGTACTGGTACAAACAAAGTATATGACCATTGACCAGACCACAGAAAAGGACACATCTGTTATAATAGAGGGTATCTTGTCGAGTACGGTGCTTTCTTCAAGAAATCGAAAATGCCCCTGCTTTGTTTATACAGAGACTAATCATAAGAGCTAAAACAGTTGTTATGTAAAATTTCTGTTGCTAAGTGGTAAATTGTAATACTAATAATATAGTGATGTTTTTCGGACGAAATAAAAAAAATGTACATAACGGTAATATTACATAGTTATGATATGATCGATCATAACATTATTAATAAGAACTCACACAATAGTAATGAAAACCATAGCCATTTTTACTCTGCACATACACTCTTAAACGAAATCAGCGCTAGCCAGGTAAGATGGAAATTAACATAGTGAACACTTCTGGAGAAAAAATTCTTTCAAGTTGTATACAAATTGAAAACTTGTTTTTAAATTACAATTTTTACATTTTCCAAGTCACATACTTTTATTAATCACATTTAGAAACATACGAGTTTTAATATATGTCTAAAACCGTGAATATTTGGTACAACAATTTAATTAATAACAATAATTTAATAATAATTGTAATCGTACAACGTAGTCATGTTAATAGTTTTTATCGTCGTAACGAAATAATGTTTATATTAATTTAATTTTAAATTAGATAATAATCTCATTAATTAAACAAGACAAAAGTAACTGTAAATGATTAGTAGTAACATTTTTATTTTAAAGGGGTTTTTTAGCTTCTGTAAATGAATGTTGGTTAAACGATTAACAGAAATTTATAAAAAATGTACTTTTTGTTTTTACAAAATAATATCTCGATTGATTGACAATTTGAATTAAATTATAGTTTTACAAGAAATTAAGTACGTTGTAAATATTTCAAAAAAGTTGTTTTAATAAATTTAGTTGCTAAATAATAAAATAACTACAGATTATTATTGTTGTGGCTGTTTAGTGTTAGTAATTCGAAGAATAAAAATATCTAACAAATAATGCATACAATTTTAATCATACAAGAATAGATGTTAGTTATGTAATCTCTCAAAGTACGTTTACACAGTCTGATTAAACTTTGACACCAAAGGTGTTTTTTTACAATGCGGTGTGTGTGTAATCCCTCTTATTTTATTTACTTTAGAACAAGTGTTTTAATTTTTTTATTATAAAATAAATTTGAAGTAATAATTAAAACTAACAATATGAATCTCAACAATAATTTAATATCAAGTTACCCGTTCTTTAAAATGATTTATACAAATTTTACTTCCAGAAGACTTTGAATTAATATAAATTTTTGATGCGAAAACTTCTTATGGCCTGTCCAGCACTTTTTGCGTGGGTATTCGAATGAAATCTCGCATACCGTACCGTTCTCATTGTATTTTAGATGCGTGTAGTTTAAGGCTGTATAACCAATAACTGTATGTGTTAATTTAGTCACGACAGGCACAGAAGAAATGGACATAGTGCTTCGTCATTTTGTAAGTTATGTTAAAATAGCTTAATTGGTAATATGTCTGAAATAGACATTACAATTCCTAATTTTGGAAGTTGCGTTATAGCTGTAAGTATTAATTTAATCACCACACGCTTGATGAAATGAACATCGTGGTTCCCTATTTTGTTAATTATGTTAAAATAGTTTGCTTGGTAATACCTCTGAAATAGACATTACAATTCCTAATTTTGTAAGTTGTGTTA
>JAGFPH010000124.1:422569-473914 GCA_018207615.1 Philaenus spumarius | reverse complement strand
TAGCTGTATGGGTTAATTTAATCACCACACGCTTGATGAAATGAACACCGTGGTTCCCTATTTTGTTAATTATGTTAAAATACTTTGCTTGGTAATACCTCTAAAACGGACCTTACAATTCCTAATTTTGTAAACTTTTGAAAAATTTTGTAAACTGTGTTATAGCTGAATGAGTTAAATTAGTCTAAACATGCCCCGATGAAATTTCCATTGTGCTAGTATTTTTTAAATTGTGTTTAAATAGCTTACTTGGTAATGCCTCTGAAATAGATATTACAATTCCTAATTTTGTAAGTTGTGTTATAGCTGTATGGGTTAATTTAATCACCACACGCTTGATGAAATGAACATCGTGGTTCCCTATTTTGTTAATTATGTTAAAATAGCTTGCTTGGTAATGCCTCTGAAATAGGCATTACAATTCCTAATTTTGTAAGTTGTGTTATATCTGTATGGGTTAATTTAATCACCACACGCTTGATGAAATGAACATCGTGGTTCCTAATTTTGTTAATTATGTTAAAATAGTTTACTTGGTAATACCTCTGAAATAGATATCACAATTCCTAATTTTGTAAGTTGTGTTATAGCTGTATGGGTTAATTTCATCACATCACGCTTGATGAAATGAACATCCTGGTTCCCTATTTTGTTAATTATGTTAAAATAGCTTACTTGGTAATGCCTCTGAAATAGATATTACAATTCCTAATTTTGTAAAATTTTTAAACTGTGTTATAGCTGTATGGGTTAATTTAGTAACGACAGCACAGAAGAAATGGACATTGTGCTTATTAATTTTTTAAATTGTGTTTAAATAGCTTACTTGGTAATGCCTCTGAAATAGATATTACAATTCCTAATTTTGTAAGTTGTTTTATAGCTGTATGGGTTAATTTAATCACCACACGCTTGATGAAATGAACATCGTGGTTCCCTATTTTGTTCATTATTTTAAAATAGTTTGCTTGGTAATACCTCTGAAATAGACATTACAATTCCTAATTTTGTAAAATTTGTTAAACTGTGTTATAGCTGTATGGGTTAATTTAGTCACTACATGCACCGATGAAATGGTCATTGTGCTCCTAATTTTGTAAGTTGTGTTTAAGATAGGACTAGAAAAATAGATAGGATAATTGCATTTGACAAAATATAGAGACTTGACAATGGTTCCAATTGATGAACATATTAAAACAAATCGTAATCATTATTATTTTTTGATTTATAGATTTTTGCTTCTTAATTTTGTAGTAAATATTTAGTGTGAAATCTTTGAAACTTAAGAAACATTAAAAAATAATAAGTGCTGTTTTCCAATAGCCAATAACCTAAGTTTCAATCAAAGACAGATCCAACTTAACCTACCTAACCAACTGGGATTACTATAATAATAATACAAAAATAAAAATAATAAAATGTGTATAATACAGATATCCAATTCAAGATAAATAGAATTTTGGAAAAGCATATATTTTTATGAGATATTTTAATTCATTAAACAAATATTATTGATTGCCAATAATAAAAATTCGAACAAAATTGCAGTAAAAATTACTTCTATAAATAAGTTTGAAGGATATGTGATAAAGTTCAACATGACATCAGTAAATGGTCCCTTACTAAATTCAATGGATGAAGGTATTATTTCTTGTTTCTTGTCTCTAATAAAACAGTTGTTATAAAATTTGAATGGACTCAAAATTCTTCGTTTTGTAACTTTATTCAATCTTGCAGTAGTTTTTACACTATGTAACACTTTATATTGTTTTACCAAAGTTATTACATTCTGCAACATTAATTAGTTTATTTTATGAAAATTTTGCGAAAATAAATATAACTTAGTTCGTAACAGGACACAAATAGTTGGCCAAAATCAGACAATAATTGTTTGTGTTATTCCGAATGTCTACTTTAGGTTGAAACATGTTTTTAAGGTCATATATTGTATACAAAAGTTAGAACACCGCATGTTTAGCAAACCTGAACCAGTAAAAAAAGTATATTATATATCGGGTGTCTCACGTAAGGAGTCCCAAACGGTTTACGGACGAACGGCTATAGGAAGAGTGATACAACTAAACTCTTTACAACTAAATAAACCCAAAGGATCTATAAAATGCAATTGATATAGGACAATTATTTGTTTTGTCGGTTATTAAAAGAGATACGAGGAATGCGCAAATTAGAAAGTAGCTATGAATTACAAGACTTTTAAATTAATATGCTACAAAAAATTTATTGTTATTTGAAAATGTTGATCAATATGCATTTTAAAATTGTTTAAATAAAATATAGTTTTTCCAATAAACTTTTTCTTGCGAAATTTCGTAGTAAAGTTTATTTCATAAAGAGTAGGAAATTTGAATAGGAGAAGGGCTTTGTGAATTGATTCAAACAAAACGGTACCAGGAACTGGCACATACTTTCTCACAAACATATTTAAATTATTAAACAGATTCACTGTGACTTGTAAGGTGGGGTAGAAGAAGTGATTTTTTATTAAAGTTGGAGATTAACTAATAAATATTACTATTATTATCTAGAGAGGAAACTATTCGATCGGTTTCGAACAAATTTGCACCAAACACTTGACAACTTTATTGCACTTGACACTTGTCAATTAGGTCTTTATAAATGCACGAAAAAAAGTTTTGAAAATTTTTGAAAAACAACCCCCTTTATGGCCCAAAAACCCCCAAAATCAGTTATTTTTATTAGGTATACGAGAATTTTTAGAAATATGAGGTTTTTTGCATATGGTAGGGCACAATAAGGACTACAAATAAATTAAATTTTATCAAAATCGTTAAAGCCATGTTTTTATGAAAAAAAATAACTGATTTTTTTAGTTGTTTTTTGCCAAAAAGGTGGTTGTTTTTCAAAACCGTTTTTCTTGCATCTATACAGGCCTACTTGACATGTCTGGTGCAATTTTGTTTGAAATCGATTGAATAGTTTTCGCTCTAGCTTTGTATACATACAGACATACAGACATACATACATACATATACTTTCTCTATACTATAGTATAGTGAGAAAGTAAAATACATGATATTAAAAAAATTTAGATTTTGTCTCAAAATCGGCAACCATTTTGAAATGAACAGAGAGGAAGGAGTTCTGTTCTTACCAAAATATGTGAAACATATTAAACAAAAGTAGAATATGGCATATGTTTAAAATTGAAAATTCCGAGATTTAAACTAGTGACTTTCAGTTTTTGGAACACCTGTATCCGGAAAAGGTTAAACATATTCTTACGAGGTTTCTAAGGGTCGATGAAGTTAGGAATTATTTAGTTTTAACCTTAAGCCTATCTTAAGCCGTTCGTTTGGATCCTGTTTTAGACAAGTTACGTGAGACTCCCGTTATACAGCCCCAGAAGTAATTCCCTGAGGGAAAAAGGTGATACTCGTTATATCTTAGTCAAACGTACAACGTTTAATTGTTAACTCCTAAACTACCTAGTGGATGCTTTAAGTGATAGTTGTAGACTTTATATAGTTATTAAAACAATTTAATGCGTCTATTTATTGGTAAACTGCTGTCTATAATCTAGCAAACATTCTCTCAGACAGCACTCATCTGGATTTTATCATTATAATCCTCTCGAAACAGATCCCATATTGTAGGATGTTTCTTAACTCCTTCTATGAACTTTTCAACGTTGAAGGTATGCATGATCTTTTCTACAATGTGTTTGCAATGAAGCTACAGCAACGTCGACGCACGTGTGCACTGTCTGATGCCAAACAACACACTACCTCGCTACTCGGAACAGACCCTTCGGTTGAATTGAGGCAGTGGCGAGCGTCACAGTTTTTGCAGCCGCTTCAACGCTAAACTACCCCATTTGAGCACACACACTGCATAAACGGGGCTACAAAATGAGTCGGCGTTAACGCTGTAAGACGCTCGTATGAACCCAGCCTTAAATGCTCGATAACTGTAAACAACTCAACTGTAGATAGAGAGAAAACTAATTTAATATGAACGGTTATAGTACAAATTCAAACAAAAAGATATACCAGGTGTCTTAAAAGTCCCAACCCTATTATTTTTTTTTTATTAAATGAAATAGACAGATTTGCTTTGGGGATAGTTAACATGAACAAAAATGGAGTGTTTTGACGTATTGTAAATTTAAACCCCTCCAATAAAAATGGGGTATTGGGGGGTAAGTCGAAAATTTTAAATGAGAATCGCTATTGCGGGACACCTCATTTTAAAGACCTTGATAAAAGAAGAAGATTGGCTCAAACCGGAGGTCTGTATGTTGACTCTATCCAACATAATGGCCAATCAAAGTTATAATTTTTTCCCCATTTAAATAACATTGAATACAATTTAGTTTCTAATTCCAATTAAAATTTTTGTTTCACCATAATATTTAGTATTCAAGATTTTCGTGTGTTGAAATAAGATACAGAAAATAACTACAAGTATTTTACCTATTATTTAATTCGTTATGTGTTATAACGGACTGTAATATGTAAATCCACTTAATTTACTATGAGTTTGCATATCATAATCCCATCTTCAAGGTTTTGTCACTATGATGTCTTCAAAATATAAATGTTTAGCTGTATTTTAAGTGTAACGTCCTGTGTGACGCATCCCTCAATTATTAAGAGAAAACCAGTGAATAAGTGAGGTGCAAAAATAGGTACGCAATGATGTAAACCAACTACAATCTTGTACCCACATAGCACACATACGAAAAAGACGTCGTTTAATGGAACAGATGGTAAAATAACCGTTATTGGTTAATAATTTCACGTCAATTTTAACACGTCTGTTTTCGATTGTAGATTACTTTAAAAAAAGTCGCAAATTAGAAAATCAAGTTTGAATTCGGTTAGTGGTTTACTTTTATGTTTTTCGTAACACGTTAGTTTTCGATTTTAATCCGTAGTCGTAGTAAGGGTAATTTTACGTTTTACCAGTAACGATTTTATGGAAAACAGTTGCCAATAAACGTATTTTTGATCGCATGAAATATTTGCTTGGTTTTGCTCTGAGACATTATAAAATTTACTTTACAAAAAACACATTAAGAAACACATCAATTTCTGCACTCTAGAAGCCTGCTAGGCCTATACTGTTATAGTCAGTCAGTTGGATATGAATTAGGAAAGTTTATATCAAAAATATGAAATTAAAATTACCTAGGCCTATTGCAATAAATTAGTTAATTTCGTAAAACAAATTGAGTAAAATAAAATTATAAACAACAAAACTAAACATTTATTTCGATGGGAAATTTTCTGACATAGGCTACAAAACTTTGAGCTTAGGTATTTTTTTTTTATAATGACAACAGAAAACGAGTTATTTGACAAGGACAAAATGTTTCAAAGGCCAAATTTTTAATTACAAATATTATTATGTATTTTTGTAAAATAACACTTCTACGTTAAACAAATATATTTTCCAGTTTAGTTTTTGCAAAAACGTACTTTAAATTTACTAAGTCATAAGTTTTAAAAAACACAACTTGCTCTGGAGTCTGAGGCCATAATATCCTATATTATATATTTATGGTTTGTTTGTTTTGTGGAATCGGCATACTTCAAAACTGTATCTGTAAATTGAGGTGAGAACGTTAGATCCACTTAGTTATGGGGGGGTGTAATTCCAACATAGCCTGAAGGCAGGGACGAGGGGAGAAGGGAGTGCTGAAACAGGCTTGAAAATGCCACGATTAAACATTTTTACAATGTCAGCTGCTTACAAAACTAGAGAAAGTTGGGGCTTTGGTACATTTGCGATTTAATCACTTAGCAAAATGTACCGCTAGAAACTTTCCGAAGAGGGGTGTGTTTATTACGAGTAGGCTAATAAATATGTTGTTTCATTTTCAAACAGTTGATATTGAAACATCTCTTTGGAAACAACAGTTTAAAATTTTATGAAGTAATTCTTCGAAGTGTTAAATTTCAGGTAAGTTCGTACTTATTTCTAACATTTTTAACAATTTTATAAACTAGTTTCTGTAGTAAGGCCAGGTTTAATAAATATTATTTTTAGGTTATGACAGTTATTATCAAAAGTGAAAAGTTTTATTTATTAACATGACTTGTGATTGTAATAAATTATTGTTTATTTACCTATTAGAAAGTATTGTGTCTGTTTAAGCTATATAAAAAAATATCGAATTATTTAATAATATATTTTTGATAGGCCTATAGGTCATACCTTAAACAACAATAGGAATAGCATCAATAGGCCTAGCAAATAATTTAGATTAATATATATTACTAATTAAACAGTTAAATAATTGAAAAAGTAAGCTTACTTAAAGAAGTGTTTGTAATAATGTTAGAACAATTTTTATTTTATCATGTTATGTTTTACGTGCAGGCGAATAAACACTGCAAAGGTTAGGCAGTAGTAGTTCAGTTAGTTGATAATGCTCGTCACAAAACACATAATAGCATAGGCGTACCAGGACGACCGTATGGGAGGGGTTGGAAAATTTAAAAAATTAACACGTTTTATGCTTTCCAAAAATACTTAAAAATGATATAGGTATGTATAATTTTGCACTTCTAATTCCGATTCAGGCCTATTTTAGAATAATTTAGAATAGCAACCCTGACTCTTCCCCCGCCTCACTTTACGTGCGCTATCTTTAACCCCATACGGCGTTTTTTTTTCGGCTGCGGATGAGTACAATCGGCACTCATAAAATGTAAAGTGTGCACACAGGGCGGTACATTTTCCGACGCCGTCTAAAAGCCTAATATATTATTTCTTTTAATGTTTTATTGATATGAACATAGAACAACTCTCGCTTTATTGTTATTACATCGCCGATTGAAAAGGAAGCAACAGAATATGCTTATTTGGGTTAATCCAATATATAAATAATAGAACAGAAGATTTTGGATTATTCTACACTGTGTTTCTTGATTTGATGAACTAGAAGAAACGTTTTTCAATTATTTAAGAATGTAGGTAACTACTATTGCGGCTGAAGGATAGTATACTTTCAAAAAAATAATGAAAATTGGCGTGCATTTGGTCACGTTCGCCACTGTTTCGACGGAGACGGTGGACAATCCGTCTAGTGGCAGCGAGCGGCTGCATAACTACCGTCAGCGGTAAATAAACCGATCGTTTATTTTTCCGACCAATGTGTATGCTCAAATATTCTCCTTCGCGCCACTGTTGATATATGGTGGCACTGCAAATAATGCTTGGTGGACGAAAACTCCGTGTGTGTTTTAGGCCATGCACTATACTGCATCGTAGGCTACATCAAATAAAATGCCACTGCCCAATTCGACCAAAGTAATGTCAACAATATATTGATCATTTATTGTAGCTTGACATTTGCGTAGGTGTTGAAAACAAGTTACTCTTAAGAGCGTATTTTAATTAGCAAACTAAGTGCGAAGTATTTTTTACAATTGGGTGGTTATAAACCCCCCCCCCCCTGGTTACGCCTATGCACAATAGAGCTAAATGTTATTTTGATGTGTAAATTTTGTGTGTAGTGTGTTTTTATGTCTACGTGACGGCCTAAAAAGTGAGAAATCAGATGAGATTACAAAGTCGTAGGAGGTAAAATACTTGTAGTAATTTCCTGTACTTTAATCAAATATAAATGTTTAAAATTATTATAAGGATATAATTTGTCTTTGTAATAGTTTGCAAGTAATATAAGTAGGCCTACTCAGAACGGAGTTAGGTTAAATTGTTCACACTTATTGTTAGTTCCGCAAATTAAATGTGGTAGTGAATATAACACTTCAAGTTCTAATTTATCAGGCTCGTTTGGACAACAATGTTTTATTGTGCGGATTTTAGTAAAAGTGGACTGTATAATAAGTTACAATTTGATATTTGTTTAATTTTAAAGCTTCACTTGTCGTGTTGTTGATCAGTGTCGTAAATAAAATAAGGCTTACTTGTCCACTGTGAAAAAGCTTGGCGTACACGGTAATAATATAATATATAATGCACAGTAGTACCAGCAATGAACAACATCACTTTTGTAGACTTGTATTGAAATATAACGTAAATTTTTATGAATTTATTCTTATATCTTGAGCTCAAGCCGGTTTCAAAGTTTCGAGTTGAACGCTTTGCTATTTCTCGTCAGAGAGCATTAAAGTTAAATAGATGCACCAAATGGTAGATAGAAAGGGACATAGATTAATATGGGCCGTTACAAGTTTGCTTATCACCCTATTAAACTGAGCATAATTAATACAAATATAATTCTATGTAATTATTGCCACTAAATTCATAGGATATGTTCACTTTTATCTTATATGTCAACTAATTAAAGTTTTAACTTTCATAATTAGTCTTACTGGGAACCTAATTAGGTACTTAATATGATACTTGTTATTTCCCTTGAGACTCCCTTTAATATTGTATGTCATTAAAATATGCTTACCATAAGCGTGCACTGATTACACATTCTCTTATTATTATTTGATTGCAAATTTATTTGTTTTTATTTTTGTTTTTTACAGTTCAAAATTAAAGAGTAGTATGAAAATATGTATTTTATATTTAAAAAAAAGTCTAAAAAATTGTGGGGTTCTAAAATATATAGTTTTAAACTTATTCAATGTTATTAGTCCTAAACGAAAATATTTTTTTATGAATAGCAAAGGATATTTTTTTTATTATGGTTTTAAAAATTAAGTTGTCAATGATTAAGAAAACTGAAGCCATCGGTAGGGATACTTTAATAAACATTTTACAAATTTCTTTGTGATATTTTTATCTCTTTTCGAGAAAATCTACAATATCAAACAAACTACTGATTATGCAAGTATAATAAGGGTCTCTTTTTCTTTTATGGGATCATAAAAATTAAAAAGGACATTTAAACGTATTTAATATTGCACTATATCTTATTGATAGAATGTATGATTGTATCTAATGCATGACTAAAAATAAACTTATCAATGGTAAGAACTTTTTACAAATACAGATTCACTTTATGTAGCTTTGAAATCAATGTTATTCGTCTTCAATGGGAAACCCAAGGCCAAATATGCATTCAAGGGTACAACGATTCAAGTTATTTAAAAAAACCCTATATATGTAAGACGCCTCATTTTAGACTTCTTGACGCACAGCAGTAGTCAATTGAGTAGTCTTACACAACTCGAATTGTAAATATTGTACACACTAAAAATAATCCATATCTCAAAAAAAAAAAAAAAAAAAAAAACTATTGGAAATCAAATGTTTTGAACTTTAATTTGTGTTTCTAAATATTTGTTCTAATACGTATATTTACATATATAATTAACGTTAAAAAATTTAGTTGTCTAAACTCCTGACGCAACGTGAGAAAACACAAGGAAATTATGCAGACTCGTCTCTTTCTAAGGCTCATAATCAGTATGTTTATTTTATTATACGTTTTATATGTCTTTGTTTAAGATGACTAAGAAGTTATTATACCTAATAAACAACACATTTTACGTTTTATATACTATTAGGACGCGTAGAAAATGCATGTTTCCGCCAATGAAATACGGGAAAAGTTAGTATTTTAATTAGAAGTTTAATTAAACAGAAGATTTCTAATTATTAATTATTATTATTATTATTTTATTATTAATTCTTTTTTTTAAGATGAGATTACAATTGTAAAAAATATATAATCAAAAAGTAATAAATAGTTATAAAATTTGTTAAAATAAATATACGATCTACAGTTTCTAACACTATTTCGGACTATGTCTTATAAAATAAACTAAAAATTTAATTATAGAAAATAAAAAAGTATAATGTAAACACTGTTTAGTATATTGTTTTGTATCTTTCTCGACTAAAACATATTACATTTAACTTTAAACAATTTGAATACAATATTATATTCTAGAAATTATATATTTGTCATGTATCAAATATACATTAAATAAATATAATAAAGTAGAATACCTTATATTTTCCGTCAGTGAACCTCTTTGTTTAAAACTTGTTTAAAGTTTTTGACTCGTTTCGAGAATTTATCTCATCATCAGAAAGTCCCTCTATGATAGTATGATAGAGAGACTTTCTGATGATGAGATAAATTCTCGAAACGCGGCAAAAACTTTATACAAGTTTTAAACAAAGAGGTTCACTGACGGAAAATAAAAGGTATTGTACTTTATTATGTATAATAGTGACCTGGATACTGGAAAAATGAATTCATTATTAAATAAATGTTAAGGATTTGTTAAGTAAAAAGTAAAAAATGACAAACTTGTACATTGTTAAGTGATGCTTTTATTGATTTAATTAAATAAATTACAAATATGTGTATTTATTACAAC
Organism: Philaenus spumarius; assembly: GCA_018207615.1. NCBI lineage: Eukaryota > Metazoa > Arthropoda > Insecta > Hemiptera > Aphrophoridae > Philaenus > Philaenus spumarius. The sequence goes on along the minus strand of JAGFPH010000124.1, from coordinate 463,616 downwards.
AATCAATCGTTTATTCCAAAAAAAAATAAAAGATGACAATTTTATGAACATTTGAATGCATTACATTTGAGTCCGTATAAAAGACCTCAGTAAATGTATCTAAAAGGACGTTTCAAGCACTCGTTTTGAAGTCTATTGTTAAAGGCATTCATTGAATATTTTCTCTTTCTTTTTAAAGTAAATGTTTTAATTTGATTAACGTAGAGCGAGGCATACATTTTAACTTAATGAAAACTGATGTCCTAATTTGATTTTAATTTAACTTTTTTTACGTAATTGATATGTCAGAATTCGTTTGATATGTGCCGATACAGGTTCCATAATTATTAATACAAACTTGATTGAAAAAATAGATATAATTTTATTATTATATATGTTGTATATAATTTAATATGGTTCGATGAGTGTTTTATTGCAGGTATACAATTTACTACGTAATATACACAATTTAAAAATATTACAAGTACCCAAGTGTATTAAATTTCAAATAAGTGCATAAATACAAAATTTTACATTCACGTTAAAGAAATTATTATTATTTCGTCTACATATGTTATTTCGAACAAATTATGTTATTTCATGATCAAAAGACCACAAGAGTGAGTAAATTTGAAATAAAATGTTTGAATCATTTTCGTCTGCTTTCAGTCATATAGCTAATACAATGCTATAAGAATAGACATTGTGCTAGTCTAATGATTAATTTATACTGCTAATACGTACGACTAATCAAACATTTATTAATATATTGTTAAGAGAAACAATATCTTATGGATATAACCTACAATTATTAATAAATATTAAAATTATTAAATTACGTAAAAAACTTAGAGGATAGTCACATTTATTCTTTTTGGCCTAACAAAGATTTATTAGAAATTAAAGTAACTTTTAGAATTAAGTAGCGATAGTGCATCGATCTAAGCAATCGGAGTTTAGCAATAAACAGGTTTGATAGTATTAAATCTGTTTAAAAATATATATACAATATATATAATATATTGTTAATATAATTCAAATAGTTGAATATTTATACATTCAAACCCTATGATCAATATGTGTACCAAATGCCACGTTCCTAGGCCCTATATTTTTTGAATTATAAAACAAAGAATATTTATGGTTTTAGGGGTTTTTTCAACCCTTAAACAAGAAATATTTCAAAATCCTTTCTTAGTCCGCCTCTAGGGCCTATGAGCAATATGTGTACCAAATTGCACATTCCTAGGATTATGGTTTTCGAGATACTGTGGTGAGTGCGTGAGCGAGTGAGTTTGATTTCAGTTTTATATATTTATATAATGTTTTTAATTCAACTGATTTGTTCGTAAAAGCGTTTAAAACTACAAATGATAAAAACCACATTACAAATACCAATGTGTCAAATGGAATTTTTAAACCCACTGTTAATTTTAAACCCACTCTACTTTCCTCATACGACGTTATTGAAGCTTAAAATTTATTGGTTAATGGAAAGCGAATTATTTGCATGTTGTCAAATGTTGTTTCATTGCTTCTGATTGCACAATGTATCAATAGCATTCCACCAACAGTTACAATTTAATTAAATATCTATTATTTTAGATTTTTAATTACTTGTCGTTATTACAAAACATACCAAGACCGCTAATTACTGTGGCTTTTTATTAGCAGTGTGCCCTGACTACAAACAATTAATAGTTTTATAATACAAAAAATCTATAGTAAATGTTTAAAAGTTTAATTATGTGTGTAGCATGTAATTTACACAAAATATATTATTCGGAAACTCAGAATTATAAAAGTTATTTATTTTAATGACACTGCATTTCCGTTAGTAAAGCAAAAATAAAATTACATTATTTTGTATTTGCTTCGATATCTTTTTAAATCCCCAAAACCACGCGCAATACAAGCTCAGTATTTTATACTCGTTTTATTTAAATTTTTTATCGAGAATTTAAATTTCATATAACAATACACGTTGTAAAATCTCTTATAATAGAAATACAGTCATAAGTACCGAAACATTGTATAATGACATTTGTTTTATTGTTTGAAATAGACTCTACTGACAACTCTTATAATATTTTTAAGATTATTTAAAAACAAAATTTTTCAGTTGATTAAGATTGTCCAGTTTTAAAACCTTGCTTTCTACCTATAACTGATTAACGAAAATAAAATTATGGGTTATAATCTTTTAAACGAGAGATTATATTTGCATTACTTCTATGATCTTAATATCTGCTCAATTTTGAATAGCAATAGCTTTTCAAGGAGGTTTTCCTCTAAGCTTTGTTAAACAAAATTAATTGTTACATGTTACCTGATTAATAATTTGCCTTAAGTGATTTGTTACAACTTGTGTAGTTATTAGGTGTGGTAAATATTGATATTAGACTATTGGTTTAGATACTGTACCTTCCTTTTATCTGCAGAATAAATTTATTTGTACATTTATAAAGTATGTTAACTATTGATCATAAATGAAGGTGGAATAAAAATGCACTAATTTAAGAATTATATTGCATTTATGATGGGAGTCTAATATTGCAAAGGAACTATTTAAAGGATTGACTTAATGTTTAACAAATCATCTTATAATGATTATTATACTACATACAAAACGAGATTCCAATAATTTAAACCTTTTTAACAAATCGTTGGCAAAAAACGCAAGGATTTACTTAGATTTTATACTAAATCTATAAATTATATATTTTATTTAAAAAAATATTCGTTTCGATTTAACAATACTTTATTAACTAAATTGCCAAACAAATAAGGGCAGTGAAAAGATAATAAAAATATGTATAATTTTACAGTTTCAAATTCTCTTGTATAATACGGTTTGATGTGGTTTTATTTACTAGTCAAAGACACAATTAAATGCACTCATTAATAATTATTGCAATTATATTTAATACAAACCATTCGTATTCCCAATCTTCTTAAAGATAACGATTTCCCATAGAGGATTATCTGTTCCATTTTTTTTTTTTCAATTGTATACTTATATATTTAATGTGTATTGAATAAAAACGTACACCTATATAAACAACATTAAATCCTTTTTACATGAAGATGTTTGACGACCTGTTTTTTTTTATGGCAGCAGGAGTTTATAGTAAAATAATGTATTATTTTTTATTAATAGTATAATAATGAATCGAATGTACTATAAAAAAAATATTTATTTTTGTTTGTATATATTTATTATGATATTATCTACATATTTAACATATTTAATACGATTACATATCAAGTATACGTTTTTCTATGCTATGCTTGTTATATAATTTATCAGAGATAATTTAAAAGAAACTGAGTTTAAATTTCATTGTTTTAATATTTATGAAAGTAGTTCTTCTTTAATGTAAATTATGATTTATAAATATACAAATCATGTGTGTAAATTTGAACTCCCTATCCTTTATAGACAAACATACTAGATTGAAATAAGTTAAATTTTTCGCTAGTTAGAATAGATTTAGTAATTGAAATATCTTTTATTATGGGTATATTAGATCAATTTATCCAGTAATTTACAATAGCACTTACTAAGCAATAGTGAATATAAAAATAATAAATTTATAAAAATTTCCAACTAAATAATTTTTGTAGCATCAAGTTTAAGGAAAAATAAATTTAAGATAAGACAAGAATGTTACGCTCAACATAAGGTTTCTAATTTTTATTGTTAACATTCGTTTTAAATCTATATTTTAACTGTTGATATCACAGTTAATAGTAAAGTTCACGAAATGTTTCATTCATCCAAATATAGATACCGTGTAAAGTGCTTTTGCTCGAAGCTTAATCTCATTCCTTGAAATTATTTACACTAAGTTCATGTGTTACCGTTTATACATTCAGCTTAACCACTTACTTTATGTCCGTCACGTGACTTACTTCTCTTTTTATATGACGCGTTTCGGAGATTTGCTCCTTCATCAGACGCATATCACCTTTCCGAGGTCGCGAAACATTACATAAAAAACACATAAACACAAACACTGAGAACATATTAAAACACCTTCTACGCTTAGGATGCATCTCGTTTGGTGGCCCAAAGACAACTGTCGTTACAAGGTTAAAAGTAACCGTGCGGTGACGTTTTTTAGTAAGTCCTTTATCTTCTTTACTGATAGCCGTGCCATACAGCGTGTTCAAGGAGAAATGCAGATGATCGTTCATGACTTGGGTTTTATTGTGTTTAAACGCTTTGTATATTTCATATTCCTCGACAGCATACATAATTTTGCCTTTTTTGCATGTACACAATTTTATCAAATTGGTTTCAAAGTCAGAATAGCAATGTTTTTTGTCTATCAGTTGGCATTCATAATTCTTGAGATATATGTTCTTTTTGGGCAGATTTTCTTTGAACATCTGATGGAACATTCTTCTTAGTTAGTTCTATATGACCTATATAGAACGAATTGCATTCATCGCAAATTACCTTGTAAATCCCAGTTATATATTTTAAATCTTTATTTGGTTTTTGACTAAGAAGTTTTTGAATGTTGTTGTATGTTCGGAAAGTTGTATTAATGTTAATTTTGTTTGACATTTTTTGTGACTATATTCGTTTGTACTTTTCCGTACTCACAGGCTATGTAGGTGGGTTTTTTCAGGAGGTTTAACTAAATATATGCAACCATACTCAAAAGTACCTTAGTTACTTCAAAAATGTTACACTAGTTATTACGATAAAAAATATTCGTATGTATGATAAGAATTCCAACTAAGTTATTCTACATATTATTTTTCTCCAAAAAGTGAAACGATTGTGTTTAAGAAAGATGATACTAAAAACAAATTTGAATACTGATGATAGACGTCATACATAAAACCTTAATCAGCTTTTAATAATTTCTAAACAAAATTATATATTAGAAATAATGTATAAGTACAACACAAAAACTGTTAAAAATTAAAGATGTTACTATTAATGTGTTTGCAGTAGGACATCATAATGGTTAAAAAATATCAGTTAAAGTAACTTCAGTTATTAGCTTTGAAAAAAGGTCATACATTTTATTTATTTATATGGCTTTGAAGGAAAGCTAAGGATTTTAAACATTCACAAAGGTACCACAAGCCCCATTTGCATTTATTTTGAAGCTGAATTAACCAAATAACGTCCTAACCATGTTCGCATGTATAACGTTCTATTGGTAGTGAAATGTTACAAGAGGTAACCACATCTTATAATCTTTATGTCGTTAATTCTGCTGTACCACTGAATTTTCTTGTCCTAATCAGAAAAGTGGTTTATATGTTATTATTTTATAACTCAAGTATATTACAGGATGCAAATGACCTTAAAGTTTATTTTTTATTATTACACACAATTCAGACAATTTGTAGACAAATAAAATCGAGATTTTTAAAGTGGTTTTGATTATATCTTCATGCTGTTTGTATTCATCAATATTAATACAACTCACTCTTTTGAAGATAAATAGATCTGAAGAGTCAAATAATGAGATACGTTTCATTCATAACACGTACCGTTCTCTTCAAGTAAATTTATTTGCACTTGTTTTTCTCTAGGTTTACTTGGGAGTGTTTGTTACATATAAATATTTAAAAGTATTAAGTAATAATTTTGATTTATTATGCCTTAGACTGATTTTAAATATAGTGCTGTTGTTATATATAATATATATAGTGCTCACATATTTTAAATAAATATTAAAACATATTTTTATTGGGTTATGCAACATTAGCTTCATAATTTTGGGGCCTCTTTATAAAAAGACTAAAAATGTTTAGAACCAACATCTGTCAAATATGGTGAACAGTACTGTTCTCTGATTTAAAATAATAATAATAAACTATTACCCTAGATAATGCATTACTTTTGTGATTAAAAAAATAAGTACCCTTCTAAATAAATATTTGTTAAGTACATAATCGATCATATATATATCATTTCTCAAAGGTGTTTGTTTGTCGCAATACCATATCTCCCTTAATTCATCAAAAAAATTAATGATTCAAACATAATTTTAATGCTTAAGTTCCCCTCTATTAACGAAACATATACAAATAGCTAAAGTTACCGGTAATGTTATCGTTAAAAAACGTTATAACAAAATTTTGCAGATAAAAGTTTATATGATTCCTAATTAAAGGCGATATCTATTAACAATCTGTTTAACTAACATGAACACCGTTAGCTTGATTACATTATATACGAAAGTGTAATCTAACAAATATATATCAATTAAATTAAATTAACATAAAGTTATTCATTTTTGAAATCAGTTATTTATAAACCAACGGAAATAAATACACATAGAGTTAACTTAATTAAATCAAAGTATTAAATGTGGTAAATACTCCTAATTTGTGAAATGTTTGAACTGGTCAGCTATTTATTATTAATAGTATACAACTTTTAAAATGTAAATACTTTTTAAAATAAGTACATCACTATTATATTTTATATACATACGTCACTTAAACTTATAATTTAATAATTTAATTACATATATGACATTTTTTACATTTATTTCTTACAAAATTCATATACAAAAATAAACCAGTTTTAAATTTTTTAACATAAGGGGTAAACTTTTAGTATCAACCTCCAAAACAATAAATAGTATTGTGATATTTTCATTAAAGCGAGCCAGCTGAAATGTGATACATTTATTTTTTAAAAGATACCTATTCAAAACTGCCCGTTTTTACATGCCACTTTTTGCTAAGGGGTGAATTGTAATAAAAACCAATAAATATTAATTGTTAGACTTTGCTTTAAGCTAGAGAGTTGAAATTTTGTGCATTTATTTATTACAAGACACTTATAAAAAATAAACAAGTTTTACATTTTGTCACGTTTTGCTAAGGAGTGAACTTTAGGAACAACCCCTAAAACAAAAAATATGCCTTGTGATATTTTCGTTAAACCAGATTTGCATTATGTAACGTCTTGCTAAGGGGTGAAACGTAATAAAAACCTCTAAAACAATAAAAATTCATTGTTATACTTTTCTTAAAGCTAAACCAGATTTGCATTTTATAGACTGCTGCTAAGTTGTGGAAAAGGGATAACAACTTCTAATACAATAATTATAATTTCCTTAAAGATAGAGAGCTAGAAATTTTTACAAATGTTTCCTTCGAGATAATGGAAAAAATTTAACCAGATTTCCATTTTTTACCGTGTTGCCAAGGAGTGAAAATTGAATAACCACCACTAACCCAATAAAAATACATTTTCCTCCCACAAATCTAGAGAACAGAAATTTGAGGCTTATTAATTGTGTTTAGGAAGGAAATAATAAAACAAGTAATTTGAATAGTTGCCTCTAATTGACGAACTGCTGGTAACAGCCCCCTTACAATACAAATAAATTTATTTTTATACTTCCCACGAAGATAAAGAGGTGTTGATTGTCACCTTTGTTTCACAAATGGTAAACAGTAATGCACTAGCATTTCGATTACTTCAATTTATAAAGTGAAAATTTAAAAAAAAACCCATAAAAAAATAAATATTAATTTGTTACCTTTCTTTGCTCGAGACCAGATGCTTTAAAATGCATTTTTCTTTGCTTTTAAAATGTAGGCCACTAGACTTATTTTTTAAATGGTACAAAGACAAAATAAACCAAGCTCATTATTTGTATAAACTGTGACTAAGTTACTTGCGATGAAAATTTGTTAATATACATTAATAATATAATTTCAAACTTATATTAATAAAGTAATTTAATTTGAATTACTGAACTTGCATCTAAGAGTAAAATAGGACAATTAAACTAAATACTCGAGGGAGAATGTAAGCAGATATATGTAAAATGTTAACATATGTTGACGGAACGGGGCCTGGATGCGCTTTGAAACACGAAAACATTGATAGATTTGGACGAAACCCTCTGTGCGGATGATTTTATGGAAGGGAATCTCAGTTCTTTTGTGGGAGTTTTGTTATTGTACCAGGAACTACTTTCACTTTCACAAATTAAATATCTACTCAACAATCAACAACAAACGAGTTACGACGCGACGAACCTAACCTATAAAGAAAGAAAACATTGACTTTTAATCGATTTTCAAAGTTTCAAACTAAGCACCGTAGACATGAAAAACATAAAGACAATATTTTATAGTACACTAAACTTTCGCTGACATTTTTTCCTGAAAGGTAGTGAAATTTTAAATAAAGGAATATAACATTTTTGATAATATTGTGCGAGTAAGTTCGACTATATGCAGTCAAACCTGTTCAAAATTTATTCTAGCATAGCTAGTGTTCATGTTAAAGGCTGAGAGAAGTGTTTAGAGTTATATAGTACAGGTACTTTGTATAAAACGTAACAGCGAGAGGTTACTTTAACGCGAGAATACTGCTCAACTGGTAAAATACAGTTATTTGACCTTCATTGGCTGATAGACTTTAGAATTTTTTTAAAATAATCCGATCACACTGCTGACATGAGTTGAACGAAATTCCAAAAATTAAGTTTACATGTTTTAGGGTTTCAACCAGATATTTGCGAAATTAGTCTACTCATGAAGGAGCTAAATAACTGCGTGTTTAAACGAAAATATTAGTAGAATTGTTTACACCCTCGGCTATGCGAGTTTTTCACATTGACCTTACTGCCTCAGATTATGGAAAGCTTCGCTTTGCTCGCAAAGGACCAATTCGCTAAGCAAGTTTACATTCCGGCCATAGACCTTAGATATGAAGCTGCCCCACGGCAAAATCCTCCACGTCAATTTGAACCGGGTACTTTTATGGTATTTTACTTTTTCGTCTTTTTTCGTGGACCAGACTGGCCATAAAAGGTCATGTAAAAAATGTGTTGTTCAGAAAAAGTTCTTATAATCATTTCTTAATAAAAGCTCAAAAATGTTTGTAGAACGAAAAATCTCCAAAACATTGTTAGGCTACTTCCGATATAAAAACCAGCTTCTGATTGTTGGATTATTTTGTTAACTCTTTCAAACGACTAAGAAAACCCACGTATGTATCAGATTAATTTGTGTAATATTTTTCTCAAACCCGATCTAAAGGGTCGAAAATGAAAAAAAAACCGCTTGAGAGTTTTTTGGCAGTTATTGGACGTGGAAACCGTCGCGGGTGCAGTTAGTAATATATAAATATCCTTAATGGATAAACTCAAGTTTCAAGGGTTACACATTTTTATTGAAACTCACTTGACTCAACAACAAGGTTTATTGACTTAATTAAATTATTTAGTTGGATATTCCTTAACAACTCAAATCTAAGTTATAGATAACACATAATTAAACCATCTATACTACATGTTAGAGTGGAATTATTGGTTTAAATTTTTGTCGATTTAAAACTTTACAATTAACTATCCGATATGGAAAGAGTACATTGAATGATCTCTTACATTTACAGGTTTCAAGAAAATATTTTTTCTGCGTATTATTAAAACACAAATTTCACTGTTTTAAGAGATAACCTTAAAGGGTAATGAGAAACTTCATTAAGAAAAGTAGTTATCAAACGAAAATTGTTAGCGCTAATTTTAGAATGCTTATAAAGTCCGAGAAAAAATATAAAATAAATACAAGTACAAGAGAAATAATTATCCGGAAGACTAAAAAGTAATATTAATAGAAGTCCCGGAGTGAGATAATGCATGTAGAAGAAATTGATATTAATGTTTAGTGGGTATACCGGATGAACCGGGAGTACTACACGGGTACACGTGATCTGTGATGGTGCCTAATGCAATTGCAAGCAACACAAATTTATATGAGAAAGATTATTGCCAGAGCACTAAGCTGGGTAAGCACTTATAACAAACTGAAAATCCAACCTTACTCCAAACCTAACAAATCCAACGATCTGGTCTGCAAAACTTCAATGAAGTGATGTTCGGAAGTACGGTACGGGTACGATCACTCCGTTGTCAGTTTTTCAACAGAATGTTCGCATCAACAGAATGTTCTTTACGTTGTTAAACTAGTGTGGTCAGTGTCGAAGGAGCACTGTACCATTCCTCCGTTCTTCGAATTCCCCTCCCCCACCTGTCATCACCCTTCTCTTGTATTTTCTGTGAATTATTTTCATTATTTTGGACAAAACATACTCAGAGAAACACTAAGTAATCAAAATTAAAGTGGAAGGTTCACAATTTGTTTATCGTAACCGATATTAAATAAGTAGGTAAATGCGTATAGAAATCAGGAAAACAAATTTCAATCCTGATAGGTATTACTCGCTAACTGCCAAGTTAGTCTGCCCTCGTGCAAAAAGTAGTTTATCACTTTCACCCTTATTTCATTTGCTTATGACCTGGTACTTCGGGCAGTTCTCTGCAATGGTTGAAGCGTACCCATGTCATCATCAGATCCTCTCTTAGCTCCATTTGTCAACATATCACTTTCTCTAGATTTAAATTTTCCTGGTGGAGTGTAGAGGTTGATTGAATACGATCGTTTTCGCAAGAAGTTGTGTAGCACGGTAATCGTTAGAACCATTACGGTTCTAACAACCGTAATCTTTTCAGCTTCCAAGATCCCGAATGCCCGAAAAACAAGAACAGTCTATGACAAACGCGTTTGCAATATCTCTACGTGAGTCTGTAGTTGTATTGCCGTGCAAAAGAATGAATCAGATAATGTTGAATCTACCTGAACCAATTCCTCTGCTAAGTCGAGAAAATGAGTTACCTTATTTTTCCTTGTAGGTGAAGTTTTTGCTATCACGGAAATCACGTTACAAATTTTCCATGTTATCATGCAAATTGGTCCAATGAAAAGCACAGCTGCGTGTTGGAGAAAACGCCATCACCTGATATCTATGGCTGGCAACCCACGTCGACGAAATTGAAGTTGCAGTTTGAATCAGCCACTGCTAGAAAAAACCATGCTGAGAAAGCCTTTGTAATTGATAATTTCGCTGCTACTTTTTATCGATTTCCGTAGTTGTACATGATTCCCCATCCATTGCTCCAACGCCGTGTGGAAAGTTCCATTTGGCATCGAATTCATCAGAGATTTTAATAGACAGTATAATATTGTTTCTTAAAAATCAAAATTACATATAATAAAAACTAATTCTTACTAGTAGGTACTTTATATTAGAATGCACTGTAGGTTGGTTACTTTATACTGTGTTATATATTATTTATTATAATACATGATTAGTTTTCAAGTAACTTTCACCTCATATTCAACTCCAAGAAGAGCAAATCTTGTAGACGACTCAGTTCAACTAGCCGCAACTAAGACAACTGACGTACCTAATCCCCAGAGTGTACCCTCCTTGACGAGACATGAAGTAAATTCCTCGGTTTACCAGAATAACACTGCGCCAAGAAGCACCCTCAGACATCTAACCCTGTTTCTCTCAAGAAAAAAGTCCTCGGATCAACGAAGACAAACGGCTCAACACAGCTATTGCAATTTTATCACCAGCCTCAGCAGTTGCTCCAGCAGACGAGTGTTACCATTTCGGTAATTTCGTGGATGCCAAATTGCGCGGGTATGGCAGTAAAACTCGTTTGCCCATTCAGACAGCCATCATGAATATATTTACTCAAGCCACTGAATTAGCCTACTCCAGCCATCCTCCTGGTCACGTTAACACATCTTCAGACATAAGTAGTGTCTCTTCCACGCCTAACCACCAATAAAGTTCTGGAATCACGCCGTTTAATTATTAGTCGTAAAACAGCAGCCACAACTTAAACGATTTTGTATATCCCTACGGACCCACAGACGACGAATAAGACGAAGCTGCGGCAGACTCAGTTTTGGAACAGTTACGTTTAATAGCTCTTAAGTTTGTAAAGTAATTCATGTAATTTTCCATTCGTATTAGATCTGTTACGTCGTCGCCTACCGAAAAAGTGAGCAGCGTGCAAGCTTTTTCTACACACAAATTGTATTTGTTTTAAAGTTTCTTGTTTAACATTTGTAGGAGTTCATTAGTTTGTAAAAGTGGAAAGTTGACTTGTACAAGTTTCAATCGCTAACCCATTGAGGGGTGGCTTATTTTACGCTTAAAGAGTGATCCTAAAGTTTTACACAAAGGAGTAATCACGTCATTAGACGTTTCTGATTGAGATGGGAATGAGTTTCTATTACGACTCAACAGTTATTTCACCACTAGAGTGCAGATATGTACTGCAAAAGTGTCTTTGTAATAGTTGCTCCTTTATCGTGCTATAATGAGCTCGCACGATATTGAGCACACGAAACTGCCACGTCGCTCTGTTTGACTCATTCTTCAGTCCCGCGGTTGCTCACTTGCTTGACTACTTTGTTTGTGAGCTGCTTATTTTTTATAACTGAATTTTTATAATAAATCAATAACTAATTTTTCTAAGTGTTTAATTTTCATTGTTAATACTTGTACAAAAAAATCATGTCATATAACGTGAATACATTTACAAAACTCAAACTAGATTTTTCAATAATTTTAAAGCAATAAATGTGTTAAAAATAATTTTAAAGTTGAAAATGTGTTAAAAATGGATATAGTAAACAATATTTAATAATTATGATTTAAAATTTCTTATTCTGGAAGCGTGCCAAAATGTGAATTCTATTATTCCTATACGAAACAAATGAAATCACGTCATATAACTTGATTGCTCCTCAAATTGTTATTTTTTTTATTATTCCTTTTTTCCCTCAAAATTGAATTCAGCACACTTTAAATCATCCTCTAAGTGCCTACCTAATTTACGATTTAATGTTGAACAACATTTTAGAATGTTAATAATAATAATAGACTTACCGGTATATAGGCTGCAAGTAACTCTTCCAGTACCGCTTAAAATACTTCCGGGACGATTCCACTGATTGCCTATTTTGACATCCTGAACAGGAACTGTAGGCTTGTGAAGAAGTCACTCGTGGCCAAAACCCTCAGTCTCACAGCGAGCTTTTCCTACACGGAAATTGGTCTTTGTAAGGTCGAGTCCTGTTTCGCGATTTTCTTAATTATTTTCTGCAGCAACAATTCCACATCGATCCGATATATCCGGTCAAAATTCTGATACATGCCGCTGATTCTGCAACTAGACAACAGGCTACACCCCATCGCATGAATTGTTCCCGGTTTGAATATACGTTCGCTATCCACCAATGTGGTTTTTTCTTCCTTTTTCTCAAAAGGTAATCAATCAAATTGTATGCGGCTGCTGCCACTCGCTCCTAAAATCCCATGACTGATTTTGGGATCAGAAGAACTCAACCAGAAGATTCTACCGATCACACTGACGTTCCCAAATAATTGTTACGGAACGATGTAAGGAACGCTGCGATGTTACGATATATTGTGCGTCGAAATGTTCGGATCGGTGTTACGGTACGGAGGAACGGAACGGCAGTTTGTTACAAGTGCGTACAAAGCATCAGAGAACAAGAAGTATGAGTATGTACAAATAAGGATGGATATCTCATGCATATGAGTATTAGTCGACTACATGTTTATGTTAGTTTCCATGCAACAACTGAGGTCTTGAGTGTTTTTACTGGTTATTTCTTTACGTAAAAACTTTTAGAATAAGTTAGTGTTCAAAACTTTACTGAAACGTAGTTATTTACTAAAACTTTGAAAATCTAGTTATTATTACTGTATTTTAACTTAGTAACAGTGACTTCAAAATAAAAATAATAAAAAATAAATAAAACATCTTGATTATTGTTGAAGGTTAAAAAGGTTGAAAACATTTCACTATTGTGTTCGGTATTTAATTGCAAGGTAGGGCTAAAACGTAAGCATAAGCTAATTATAAGTTATCAATGTTATTTTTAATGTACTTCAATTTACACACTTATAAATATTAAGGTCAACGTGGTATAATAAGAAGAAAATTGGGACCAGGTAGAGGCACAGAACCACAGATTATGATAGTTGTAGGGAATAATGTAGAAAACGCTGCTTGAACAAATATGGTGCCAATAGTAGTGGGTGTAATCTAAGTTAAGCTAGCCTAACTTATTGTCAACCTAAATTTTGTGTAAAATTTGGTTAGGAACATGATATTGGTCATCTGACTCCTTCGCTATCTTTTCCGTGGAGTCAGGGACTACTCCAGCGCTATTAACCTGAAAGTACAAATTTGGTGGTTAACCTAAACAACAATTTTAATTGTTCAGCAATACTGTAGACCCAATGGCTATACGCGTGCTTTACTTCCTTTTTAGAAATGTCCAAAAATCGTCAAACCATACTTAGCCTGGTGTAGGTAGATCGATTGTTGTGCAAATTGCATAAGCGAAATTTTTATTTGAGTTTCCCATCAATGCTCTCAAAAGTATGGTTCTTATCCATGATATGTTTTGCAAAAATGTATTTTTGTAATAATTTTTTGACTTTTGGGACCTTTTCACGGAATCTAGTCATGAGAGTCTGTCCTATATAAGTCATCACATGTGGACAATTACATCTGTAAATACCGTTGAATTGTGTTTATTGATTGTAACTTTATTGTTTAAATTTATAGTTTTTTTTTAGTTTATTACTAGTTGTGTATGTGGGTGTGATTCCAGTCTGGTTAGCTCTTGGTTTAGGAATGCGCCATATTCTATGGACGCATAATTGAGCCTCACATTATCAGCTGTTCTATTTATAATCAGCCTATTATGTTTCATCATTAACCTGTCAATCAATTGTGCTCTGTATTCGTTGGAAACCGCAATCTGTTTTATAGTGTGAACCTCTTTAATATAATTGTCTATAGATAGTAGACAGTTGAGGATCCTGTGTACCATACTGTTGTAAGCCGCTAACTTATGTTGCAAGGGATAGTAAGAGGACGCATGGATGGTCTGGTCGGTGGTATTTCTATAAATGTCGTAATCTCGTTTATTATTAGATTTCATTACTGTTATACCCAATAAATTTAGTTTGTTATATCTATATACTATTGTAAATCTAAAGTAAAATCAAGATTGCGCGCAATGATGTAGCAAGTTGACTTGCCTCTAAGTTCCACTAAATAACAACTATGTATCATCAACATATCGGCAGTAGAATGCAAACTTATTTATGTGTTTGTTTAGGCTCGATACATGTTTTCGATATGACTAAGATGAACTTCAGATAATAGCACCGATAAAGGTATCCCATGACTAGGCCTTTAGTTTGGGTAAAATGCTCGTTATTGAATATAAAGTGAATAGATCGAAACCGGTCATCTGTGAAGGAAATACAGAAAAAAGGAATAGGGCTTGAGGTTTTTTTCAATGAAGGTACGTTATTAAACTATTAATATATCCTATTCCGGTTGCTAAACCACCTAAAATGAAAAATATTTTGTATGTAAAATTAAAGTAATATAACTTTAACGATCTCCAAAGGTACAATAACCAATAATATTAAAATACAATATAAACTACTACTAAATAGAAATATAGTTGAAGAATAATATTATAGCAAATAGTGTTTATAAACCAGTAAAACTCAATTACACAAATATGGCGTAAGCATTTTTAAAAGTTAAAAGTAAATTTTAATATGAATATATTTGTAGAAACTGTATCTACAAGCGTTAAACGATAATTTAAACATATTACACAAACATATAACTTAATAAATAAGGGTAATTCTACCTTGCTAGCCTAAGTGCAAAAATTTACTTTCTTTTATTTTGAAAAAGTATATTATTTGTATAATTCTCAAAATAATGTATTATTAAATAATATATTTCGTTTTATTACCATTACTATTTACTTGCACTGCATAAAAGCCTTTTTATTTTAAAGTTGATTTAATAATATTTAAAATAAATAACATGAAAGAACATACAATATTTCTTTTCGTTAGAGTTTAATCATTTACTAGATAAGTAATATTTAAATTATACGTAAGTTTGTAAGTTATAAATATTCTGAAATACAATTTTTTTTTAATTTTTATTTATTAACGGCAAACTATAGAATGTAAAAGCCACAGGGAACATATTATTCTAATAATCAGAATATGCTGACTACTACAATAAAATCACTAAAAGCAACGACACAGCTTCCGAATTAAAAAAGGACCATTACTTAAAGAGTATACAGTTCAGCTTGATTTTGGATACAGTTGCAGCGTAGGGCTAACAAACGTAATTTATTTAGATTGATTACAATCTTTAAATACATTTTGTCGAATAAACCTCATAGTTATATAAAATTTAAGTATTGCATGAGCATTCAATAATTGAAATAAAAACAATAAAAGTACAATTTCCTTCAAATGCAAACAGGGAATAAGGACAGGGATAAAAGTATTAAATATTATGTAAAGTGACTTTTTATTTATATTTTATGAAATATAAATCATTTGAAAAAGTGTTTATATATATATATATATATATATATATATAAGAATAAATATTATATAATGTTTAAAAGCTAAGTTGCAAATTTAAAACCACTTGCCTAGTAACTTCTGGTGAATGTTTCCTCTCTTTATAGGTTAGTCAAAGGTCTTTATACTGGCACCATGTATATAGTAATTTCAATTAAATTAAAACGAGGAAATTAGAAGCAAATAACAACCGTTTATGTTCTCAAGTTGTATAACGAAAACCTTTCAGAAATTAATTATAAACATAATAATTACATAATACTTACATTTGTAAAATTAAAAACGGTATGTGAGAATCCATTAAACAGTTGGATAACCTCCAGCAATAAAAAACTATTATTTTTTTAATTTCGCTGTTTTTATAGGCAGGGACATAAATAATTTCTGAAATATACGGTTTTAGACATACACTCAGTAAATCAAAAAATTTGAATTAATTATAAATTTTATTATCTATTTTGATTCAATACAGTAAATTACTTTATGATATTTTCAGCCTCTAGTCGATTAACAGTTAAATAATAGTTAACTGATATTTTATATTATTAAATACGTTGTTACCCAACCTTAAACTTGTATGCAAATCTAATATAAAATACAGATATTAGAAACAATTCTAAAAGGCAACAAACTTTGAATATACAGATTTTATTTTAATATTTGTATGGAAATAAAACAGAAAGATATGCTTACAAGTTCTAAAAAAACTAAACCTTAAAATTAAATGTAATTCAACTAAAGGATTTACAGTCTAAATGATATATTAAATACATTACATACAGTTTTCAATTAACTTAAATTAAATGAAATATTATAATTTTATTGTTAACACAAATAATCAACAAATCATTATTTTATTTAATAAGCCGGAGTAGTACGTTAAAATAATATAATTATTAAGCACCGTATCTAATATGGTGCACATTATTATATAAGAGCGTTGAAGTACTTTATATCAATACACACATTAAATGTCTGGTAGACCACCATTTTAACTTTGTATATTTGAGGTACTGGCTTAAATCACATCAGTTGTTTTCTTATCGATGATGAATATGGAGTTTATTTCTCCTCAAAGCAAACAAATATATATACAATATATTACAAGTTCATGGCTATATTAATATTATTATCAAAATTAACCTATTACTACCATAGTAACATATACATATAATCTACTAATTGTACTAAAATTAAAATGTATGTTCCTTTGTCTCAGTCTATATAGTTCTATAGTTATGCTGAAACAGTTGTTACTTATAGAATATTAAGAATTTTAAATTTATGTTTACTAAGTGCAATTTACACTCCTTGGAATATCATATAAATACAATATTGCAGTAATCCATTCAGAAAACAATTTCAACAAAGATAATTGAAAGACCACTAAACAAATATTTACTAAATAAAGTAAATGATTTCTTTTTTACTTTCTCTCCTCTATATGTAGTATATGGAGAAAGTATTGTTTTCTTCCAAATTTTCGAATTTGAATTTTTAATGGAGTTATCTGTGTTGGTGCTCCCTGAACCCAAACATATTTTTAGTGTAATTATTTTTTTTTTTGTACTCCCTGAACCCAAAATATATATATTTTTTTGTGATGTCTGTCCGTGTGTCTGTTAGGATGTGTACAGAGCAGGAGACCATACCAATGGAACGACTTTGATGAAATTTGTTACGTAGGTGCAGTTCTGGAATATCTCCAGGATTTTTTTAGTTTTTTCAAATTTTTTATTTTTTAGGGGTTTTAAAAATCTAAATTTCTCAAAAACGGTTCAAACGATTTTGATAAAATTTGGCTTATTTGTAGCCCTTAATGTACCCTACCATATGCAAGAAAAGGCATATTTCTAAAAATTCTCGTTTAGGTAATAATAATAACTGATTTTTGGGGGTTTTTGCCCAAAAAGGGGGTTGTTTTTCACAAAATCTGAAAACCTTTTTTTGTGCATCTATACAGGCCTAATTGACATGTTTGGTGCAAATTTGTTCGACAATGGTAGAATAGTTTTAATAATGATATATTATAATATAATATGGATGTGTGTTACATGCATCTAATATTTTCCATGGTATTTTGCATTCTAAATAACCACCTACTATGCTACTCTTGGGAAGGTATAACGTTTCGACTGGGAGAAAGTACATGGCAGTTATCTGGTACAGTTTTTATTTAGTATTAATATATCACCTTTAACATATTCTATCGGGCAATACTAAAATTGTAGTTTTAAAACTACAGACTGATACAGCTTACAATCTGTTTCTGGGTGAAATGTTATTAACATTCTTTATACCTGCTATAAAAGTTATTTGACTTCTCTCTGTGTTATGATTTTTAAACTTTAAAAGACGAATAAAGAATTAGAATGCAATCAATATTTAAAATTAAAATCATTATTTATTTGAAGTGTTGCAGAAAACGAAGTCACAAGTACCATGGAAATTGACGTATAAATTAAATAAATGGAACAAACAACATTGCCGTTTAAAAAGTGCTAAACTATTCTTGAAATTTTACTGACAATTTTTAATTACTAATAAAAGATATTATGGTAAGTCATATCGAGAAAATTCAGTTAGCACATACAAACGGCGGCTGTGTTATGTAGCTCTGCCTTCATCATAAAGATGCACGTACTTGGCAAAATATGTGTTTTCCGTGACTTAGGGAAGCTTCAGCTAAACAAGGTTTATTAAAATATAAATTCATATCTTTCAAGACAATATGAATATAATACTGTTTTACTAAATTACCCATTGCCAGTAATTTAAGTTATTATTTTATATGATGTTGCAAATAAAAGGAAAATAAATTACACAAGCTTTTTATGTATAATATAGCAATAGTTACAAGATTAATAATACATTTAACTTTATATTTTAAAACTTTTAATATTCCATTGAACTTTCGAGATAATATTATAAACAGCTAATATTAATATTTTTTGCATGATTAAGCAATTGAAGTAATTTATATAACGTTTATAGTAACAGTGAATGTTTTATAAGGACAAAGTTCTTATAAGTTTACTCTGCCAGTATTAAGTAAAGTGTGAGTCAAATCTTAATACGTTGAAGTTGTATATTCATAGCAATTGTTATATAAATATTGACAAAATATACATTCGTAAAGTATATCAATTTGTTTCTCAATTCATTGTCAAGGCGAAATGATTCATCAAATTGAAATTCAAAAAATAATTTGACATCAACACTAATTTAAACATTTTACAAAGAGCCAAGAAAGGCACTGCTATGAATGTATTGGAAGAGTTTCAGATTTATAACGAATACAAAAATAGTCCGGATAACATACTAAATGATAAGTTAAACTTTTCTTCCAACCCTATATACGATGTAATCGCTAAATTAGGCCTAAAATAAGCGGTTACTGATAACCAACGTCTACATTCAGTGTCCTACCTTCAGTCGGACAAGTACAACGTATGTGATGTGGCCACGAACATTTTTATTACATTATATTAACGAGGAGTTATTCTCCGATTTTGTGTGTGTTAGTGTTGTGTGTTGTTCGAGTTCGTGTTTTATGTGTTAATACAAGCCTGACGAAGCCGACAGTGATCGGCGAAACAGCCTGTAGGTAATGCTACATTCACAGGACTGAAGACAATTTTGAAGGTAATTTCATTAAAAATATATATATTTTATCGTAGATATTTTATTTACTAAATAATATAGTACTTGTATATTACTTTATTTTAAGTCCATTTGTTAAATGAAGTCAGTTGTTATTAGTTTTATAGAAATTAAAATTATCTACATACAAATGTATCATTAGTTAAATTTTTAACAATACTTACAACATTTAATAAAATATTGCTTTGAAATTTAAGAGTTTTAATTTATTTATCAAAATAAAAAAAGTACAAAATATTATTTTATATTTAAATATTGTAAACAACTATTACATTCAACACATGAAGAAACGATAAAATAACAAAACGTATGCTAATTTGTTACAGTAGCCATATTATATCTGCATGTAAATCACTATACCTAATTACTTCTAAAGCCCGATTCAGTTGATGAAATACAAACACGACGTGCATTGCTAATCAGTGTCGTAACTTTATATTACAGTTAGAGAGGCGGACTTAGTAATTGGCGTCCCTGATTGGTTTTGGAAGTAAATACAGTTAGTGGATATGTAGTTTGATATCGTTTGACCGCATAATTTTCGTTTATATTTTGTCAAGTATTTACTTACTTATATAATAATAATTATTAAATTTGCATTAAAAACTGTATTTAAAAAAATGTATTCATTATTTTGCTAACTAAAATATAATTGTGATATTACCTAAGAGACCTAATACTTAATTTCTTATAGATTATCTAATAAATGTGCAGTTTATTTATTAACTTTGTTTACTTTGCAAAATTAATAATAGAATATTTAGTTTGTAGTACGAATCACCCAAAATATAACATTACAAAATTGTTGTTTTAATTACCAACAATTAAAAGGTAAGAAATAAATCTGTCTAATTAAAACTGAAAAATTAAATTATTTGCTACTTGTATGATAAAATAATACTTTAATCGTTGTATTTTCATAAATACCTTAATTCCTTGTACTGATCGCAGCCCTACTGTTATCACTCTTTATCCGGTGACGTACGTTTTGACTACTTTTTCAGGCATTTTCAAAACTATTTATAAAAACTTAAAAATTAGTTGCATTTGTTTAATGCGCGTCAAAAAAACTATAAATTACACATAAACACTCCACAAACATTAACACAAAAACAGAAACACACGTAATGGTGCATAAATATGCCGATGTAGTTTCTTTTAAAAAAGAGCAAATCGCACACGTGCTCTCTGTCCCGTCCTTGTGTCTGTACTGATTTTTTAGCTTTGTGTAGTTTTATTTATTTTGGAGATTAAAGGGTTTCGGCTCTGATAATACTGTCAAACAAACCGTTGGATTGAAAATGTATCTTCTCGTTCTACAAGAAGCTTTGGTCTAAAATGGTAGCTTTATAAATGTTTAATTCTTCAATTACGTTCATGGTTGGTCCTTTGGAGCATTTATTTAAAATTTGCAAATTATTATGAACTTTGGTGTAAGTATGACCGGTGTCTATTAAATGTTCAGCAAATTTTGATTGGTTTTGGTTAAGATTGCGATTGGGCATGTGCTTTTGACCTATATAATGTTTTTCGCAATTAACACAAATTAAATGATGTTGTATATTCCACTAGCGTTGTAAGGGCAATTCTCCTTATGTTTTGGTTTGATTGTTTTATCCAAGTTGTTTTTTGTTTTAAAAGCCAGTTTATAACCTTCTTTACGAAACATTCTGTCTGCAATGTTTTCAAGGAACCCATGGCAGTCAATACTTAAATATTTTGGTTTTTCTTTTATTATTTGGTTTTGTTTTTTTATCTTTTTTGCCATAAGTAGATCTATTATTGTGTGTTCGTAACCATTTTAAATTGCTATCTGCCTTATTATGTTAATTTCTTGATCAAAATCTGCTTTGTTAATTGGTATATTGATTGCTCCATGTATGAAACTATTGTATGCTGACATTTTCTGGTTGTGGGGATGATTAGAGGTGGCGTGTATGGTGTGGTCTGTTTGAGTGGATTTCCTATATACTTTAAAGGAAAATTTGGTGCCAACTTTGGTAATAGTTAAATCAAAAAAGTTTAAAATATTGTTGACTTCCATTTCACAGATGAATTTGAGTAAAGGGTGTATTTTATTTAAATAATTTGTAAACATATTTATTTGTCTCGTAGTTCCATTGCAAAGACAAATTGTGTCGTCGACGTATCTGTAGTATAGACATATGTTTTTATAAAACGTGTTTGACGGATTCATTATGTATTTCTGTTCATTATGATTGAGAAATATCTCTGTTAGAGTGCTTGATAGTGGAGATCCCATAGCCAGTCCTTTTGTTTGGATGTAATATTTGTTGTCTAAAATATGAAAACTTAAATTTTATATTTTTATAAACTAGAAATTTTTAGCCGAATATAGTCCTAAGAATTATATTTTATTATTTTAATTTGTTTATTTGTTTCAAGAACAACACACCTAACATTACACCAATTGATCAAAATAACGCCAGGGATGTTGAAGTTGAAGGTTGAAACGGGAGTAAACGACATGTCAGATAATGGAGATGGCGAGGTCTCTCCATCAATGGCTCCACAGAAACTGGGAGAATCGCGTATTCGTCAGCCCCGAAATATTGACAAAGTGTTGAACTTTCTACAAGAAAACCAGAAGACAAAGAGAAACAGTACCGAACCGGATGATTGGATTTTTTTTTTTTTTTGCTAGTGCCTTTAAGTTTACTCTGTGCCATCCTAATCCTTACAGTCGAGAGTGAAAATTAAAATGTTGCAGATAATAACAAGGGCAGAGCAAGAAGATTGGCACGCTTCACATCCATACACTGCAGGGTAATCAAACACCTAAGGACTGCGCCTTATCTCCTCCACCGACTATTAGTGGCGTGATACATCTACACCGTCGACTGCTTTCTCAGTCACAGCTTGGATGCAGAGATTTTTCTTCACAAATATGACACAGTAATCATGTTTTTTTATTATTTTCTTTTATTTAGAATTAAATTAGATAAGCATAAATTCATATTTGTATTTCTTAGTGTTGAATCTTAAATATACAGTATTGAAGCAATCCTGAATTCAATTCAATCATTGTCCTTAAGAAATATTATATAATGTAATTAAAATTCATGTAAGTTTTCTAAACGTTTTGGAAATATAGCCTTTTAGGTAACTTTTGTTAAGGAACTAGTGCTAAACTTGTTTTATTAAAATACACAATATTATGTTATTTTCTAAATATGATGTTTGTGTTTTTTTAATTTATAGATTCTTCATCACATAAATGGTGTAACTGGATTTTTAATTTTGTTAATATTAGGCCCAGCATTCTTTTTTTCAAAATCTATTTCACTCGAAAACATCTAAGGTATAAACTTCCATTGTATTTATATTTTACCAAGCTGGACAAAAACTAAATTTGTAACTAACGAAGGACATCGATTTAATTTTTGACGATTTAAATCCAATAACCTATTTGAAAATGTTTGCATACATTCTTAAGATATCTTAATGAAACAAACAATGGCAATAAGCTTAATTGGACAAACAGGCAGTCGTACCATACTGCTTTTAGCTTCACTGTAGTTGTTGTCCTTCTTCGATATGTCTCTGTCAATCATATTCAAAACTTCCTGGAATTCGTTTCTTGTCAACCGGAATTAGGTTCTGAAGCGTTCCTCATCCAGCTCCAAATCCCTCATGAGGTGATAGTATTCGCCGTATTTTTCTTTTCCTGTTAATATGTTTCTCCCTGTGTCTACGGTTCATAATATAGTATGAAAACCCTATTTCTTCGTCACTGTTGGAACTGTCAATTTCTATTCACTGTACACTTTTTGAAAATAAATTATTTCACCATGGTACACTTTCGGTAACCGCATGATCATGCCATGGATTAATAATAGCCACCATCCCAACCTAAAATACGAACAGTGACTGATAAAAAATATCGGGAAAAAGTGCGGCCAGTACTTTGCCAACATCTGTTGTAGTGTGAATTTGCCGTCTATCACGTAACGGTATTGGACATGATGTGACTGGATGCGAACATAATTATAATTAATAATAATGAGTAAAATTAAACATATATTTGTGTAATACATTATGTAATATACACATAATGCTTGTTTTCAATTTTAATACACATAACAAAATAAGTTAATATAAATAGTAAAAGCAAAATACCACGAAGTTAACTAAACTATCAAATTGCTATAACTAAGCCGATATTAACTGTTTATGTTTCCTAGTCAAGTGCACGTAAGGAATCCATTTATTAAGTTAATGGACGTAAATAGCAGGTGGTAGTATATAATTATTAGCATTAAAAAGTACTAACCCCTTTTTATAATATTGTGTTTACTTCTACTAAGAGTGATATCACTAATAGCGGAAGTCATAAAGAAAACGCAAGCAATGACTCGTTCACGTCACGAGTTTGTTCGTGTAAGAATGTTGATGTTTATAATTAACGAAGAAATTCCAATTGGTATTACTACCCCAATCCTATCCTCACTTACCTTACACAGAAAAACACGCAAATAGAAGTTTTGCTGCTGAAATATTGAAATACGCTGCTAGTAAAATACTAGCATTATTACACAGAAGTTTAATTGTTAAATAAAACTATGGAATTTACAATTAGTCCTTACTAAAAATTATTCTCACTTGAAATACAATAACATATTACTGAGTCACAAAGTACGATTATTTATAAAACAATTTTAATTATTATTTTTCTATATCTAAACTATACATAATTTATATAGTTATAATAATACTACATATACAATAGTCTTCTAAATCTATATTTAATTTTACGAATACCTTTAAAATATAATATAGTTATTATTTAAAGCTACAGAATATAGATACACATAGAACACTCAATGATACAAGTCAGCTTAATATTTAGAAATTATTGATCTTGTTAATATCTTTAAACTAACACATTTCACTATTGTACTATAAATACATATCTCTTACCTATTAGAAGTTGTTAATACAATAGTATTTTTAAATATACATTCTTTTAAACAAAATTTGTTTACTTTGATATCATCTAAATTAAATCCACAATTCGAATTTAAATATTTTAAATTTGATATCTACACAAGTTTTCAATAAGTATATTGATATTAATTATTTATTATACCATTTTGTTATTAAATTTTAATGTAATGTAAATAAATACACCTGTGTAGATACATAACATTGGTGCTATCATTACTGTGTGCATTAAAATAAACATGCCAATACTGATGATGTTTCCTTTGGCTAATATTTATCAAGCAACAGTAAGCAATTACTTTATAAGTAATAACACATTTCAATATTTATCATTTAGTTGCTGTAGTTTACCTACATATTTTCTGTAACAGATAATTATTGAAAAATATATAATTTATTTTGTAAATCAGACAAATTTACTATACCGTATAGTGTAAGAGAAAAACTAGTTATGTATTAGAATTATAGCCAGATACTATTTATGTATTGGTGTGGCTGGTAATCGCAGATAAAGGAGATTAGCTACGTCTGTCTTATTGTCACTTAACAAATGATTGTATTAAATGGTTATGAATAATATGAAATAGAAGGTTGGATTTTATAGCGACTGTTTAATCTATCTATATATATATATATATATATATATATAATCCAATGCATGTCTGCGTGTCTTCTGTTTGTCCTTTATGCTTTACCAAACCATCCAACCGATTGCTTTGAAATTTTGCATAGTAACACATTTTAACTCTGGGAAGATTTTAGGTAATTAGGTCATTTTGGGTCCTAGGACATTAGGGCTGTGCCCCAGTGGACTTCAAAGTTTCAAAGCTAATCTTATGGAAGAAAGATTTCTTTTGATTTTATCAGGGGCAAAAAACAGCTGTTCGTATAAAAAACTTAGCAACACGTCATGCTTGTTTACATTCATTACCATAGCAACATTACTTAGCAAATTAATGAAGAGTGTTAGCTTTTTAAGGTTACATTGACAAACAAATATCAATGAAAAATGCTTACTATATTTTAGTTCAATACAAACATTGGTTATTACATACCTATTATATATAAAACAGCTGATTTGGATAAAAAACTGAACATAATTTTAGGTTCCAAACCACCAATTGGGCTAATTATTAGAATCAGATTTTTACAATTCTTCACAGCTACCCGTTTTTTTTTTTTTTTGATTAGGTAAAAGCAAACAAAAGGTTTACTGTATTACCTATAAAGGTTTACAAACTATAAACCTAAATTTGTGTAGTATATTCTTAAGTGGCATAAAACCATTTTACAATTTGATTACTTAAGTCAATGTAATGAAATGGAATAACTACTCTTTAAATTAAATCGAGCAATAGCGAAGCGTTGCACAGTGTGATATTTGTTGGATCTAGGAGGACAAAATTCATACATGATAATATTGATTGTTATTTTATTAGTTTCATTCAAAGAAGTGGTTCTTAAAGATAATAGAATGTAGAATGTGGTAATTTGGTTGATTTAAAACACGAGTACGGCATATAATAGTACAAATATGCCGTTTTTTTTAAATGAGCGATAATTAATTAAACAAGAGCCAAACCTTTTAATTACAAAACTGTAGATACTCCAGTAGCTATTCTATTTTTATTTTATATAACTATACTAAAATTAAACGTTTCAAATGAAAAATAATTTGTTGATAAGGTTTAATATTTTATAAAACTTGATTCTTGTAAAACAATGCATGACTTAAAAATACTAAATTACAAAATAACTAACGACATTTTAAAACACACTGGAAATTTAACCTTAGAAAATGTATAACAAACTCTAACCAATAATAAAAATAAAAGAAAACGCTCAATTATACAGCTAAAATAATTAGTTATAAAGTGTTTGTCATGACTTTATGTGAACATTGTTATTGTACGGATTGTACTTCGTACATCCGATAACATACGTATATTAATATAGCTATCTGTCGTAATAAATAATGTGTCTGAAAGAAATAGCTAAAACGGATTAAATGAAGTGAAAAACTTAAATAATAAATTTATTTATTGGCATGTACATAACGTACTGAAATATCCATCGGCTGAGGTGGTGAGTCAATTACTTTCAGGTGAGGATTCGCCTTCGCTATCATCATCGTTGGAGCCGCAGTGCAAAAGTTCTGCTCGAAGCAAAGGTATTAAATCTCGTGAGAGAACTTTCTTAGAACCTCTTCTAGGGGTGTTTCTTTATTCTGCAATGGATGGGTCTGATGATATAAGGAGTCGATGGAAGAGGATTCTGGAGGATTTTCTCGTGAATAACTCCCGATACTTCTTGTTGTCCTTGTTTCGTGATGCTAGCGCCTCCACAGAAATCACTATATAAGTTTGTTACATATGAAAATAAAGCGTCAAATCTGTTTTATTTATTGTTTTGTCACCAAATTTCGAAGAACTCCAATTTTGGGATGATGTGATCCATTTAAAAAACAACTAAAGTTCACATAAACGCAGGTATAGGCAGCCAAATTTGGTATATTCTACTAAAAGAAAGTTTGTATTTTAACAAATGACTAACCTTTTCACCATATTTTACCATATAGTAAAGATTTTCCTTGATAGCGGAAGCGGTGGAAGAATGAGCATTTGTATCTAAATCCTATAAGATAAAATAATGCCCCATCAATCAATTGAGTGGCTAACATAAACAAATATTTTCGAGTTATTTTATATGTTTTCGATCTAGAGATGACAATTTCAAAGGGTTTATTTTGCCTTCAGAATTTTATTAAAATCCCCCTAGATTGCTAAAATAACACACTGTGCGTTGCCAGGTCCACTAGTATATATATATATGTATATAATACTTTCAAAGCACAATATAAAATAGTCCTTTTTTCGAGGTCAGGCAGTATTTATTATGCAAAATAATCAAAAATACATTTAAAACAATAAATTGTCGTATGAAATAAAGTGAAATATCCCTAAGTATATTTAAGTAACGGTCACTTAATTAACTGTTAACACACATCATCTGATCTAATAGTCTGTATAATATGTAAATGAGGAAATACTGTATAGATGATAGTCAAATAGTAAGTTGGGTTTTAGCCATTTTAAATGCAGTGAGTTTAACCATAATTAATTCAATGAGTCTGTCAATGTTTCTCGAGTTTAGGATGGCTGAATAGTATCAGGTCAGTAATGTTTTCTCTGAAGATATGTAAAGTGTGTGAGTACTTATTATAAGTATACTATGTCGATAGATATAATTATAAATTTCGGAATTTTAATGTACTCATATTTATTTACGATAGGCTATATAAAACATATTTTATTATTTCTAAGTTTTGAATAATTGCTTAAGCTTATCTGTAAATGTATATAATGGTAAAGTAATTTAATTGACTACTGAATTTAATTGAATGTAAAGTTTTACATGTGTAAGTAAAATTGTTTAGATTTTCAGTAAAATAAAAACTGTGTAGATTGTAATTTTATTGGATTGACTGATCGTAATTTGGCTTTCATTAATAAATTTGTACGTTTGTTTATTAATTTGATTTAGTCTCTTAAGATAATTAATTGGTAATCGGAGTATTGGTTATCAACTTTATATTGTTGTAAATAAAGACTTCCATTAAAGTCCACAAGAAGGACCTATAAGGTAAGATAATAAATAACTTGTATTACATAATTTGATCGTGATAAAGTTAATTACAACTTTGGGTCGAAACAATAATATTATGGTTTACAATATTGTTTGTATATAATAATTCAATATGAATATAGAAAGAAATTTGCTTCACCTAGTGAGAAAATTCATAGTTTGACCGATTTAAGAAGTTTATTTTTAATCGCTTGGATACATTGTGAAGCATAACTTAATCCAATTATACTAAAAACCTAATTTAGTCAAACATATTTAGTAATTATTGTATTAGCTATATGCTTGTAAATACAAAATACATATTGTTACACAGCATACATCATTGTTTAGTCAACTAATATAAATATTTAAAATTTATTACAAGAAATGTATGTAATTGTTTTAATTTAGTATATGCAAAAGGTACATTTTATCTTACGCAAGTATAGCAATAGCACATTAAATATACAAACTAGATTCGTATTGTTTTATTTTTAACTTATTAAATTAAGCAGGAGAGACAGTCCATTTTATAATTCATTGAAAATAAGAAAGAACATAATCAAAATAATCTTGAAATATATTGTTCTACTTGTTTTAAAATATTAATCACAACCTTAAAGTGTAGGGTACTGTAGCGTCTCATAGTCTCTACGTGGAAGGTAACATAATATATTTGAATTATGTGACTTTAGTATTCAATACATTACAACGAAATAGGTTAACAATATATCTGGATGAAACCATCGAACAAGCTTAGATTTACAAATTGAAACTTTATTGCAGGTCGTTAAACAGATTATATCGTTGTGATTTACACACAAATAGTCAAAACGTAATATTTAATATAATAATTTAAAAATAAATAAAAACGTAAAGATTCCGAAAGGGACTCGCAGGCAGAAGTTAATACGTAAAATTAATATAAATTCAAAATTTTATAAATGCTTTCATTTATACGCATTTAAATAATACAGATTTGTTTAACTTCGGAAATATTATTACATCTTGGTATATCATATAAACATATTAGATTACTAATTTCTTTATTATAATATTGATAACTTCTAAATAACTAACGTATATAAATAGAAAATTTTAACAAATAGGCCTACAGTTTTATAATCCTTAACATTTTACACATTTACCAGTTACAAAATTTACATAATACATTTATATTTTGCTAAACCAAATAACGGTTGAATAAATCAAAATATGATCCTGTACTGTATAAATACTTATCTACGTGGTGCGCGCGCAACTTTCTTCTGCTCGCGTCAGTTGAGGTACGCATACATTGAGTACAGCGTGACGCGACACTAAGCCGGAGTTTTATACTCATCCAACCACTGGCAACATAGCTACCTAAAAAAGTGTACAAACATTTATACACAACTACCAAACGTGTCAAAAGAATTATTAACTTTTAACAAAATAAATTATTTAAATTTATTTGTTTTTTAAATTATTTTGTGTATGTAAATGTTGTGAGAATAACTATTATGTATGTTGGCAGACCTTAATGTATATATATATATATATATATATATATTTATTCCATTTTAATCCTAAATGTCATATATATACATAAATATTTATTGTCGTAAATGAGCTGCAAGTATGGTTAAAAGAACATAGATTTATAAACAGTATTTCTTATTTATAAAATACTGAGATGCATTATAACCTTTGTATATGTAAAAACTTACATGTAACTCCGAGAAATAATATGTTACTGTTTCGACAAGTGTAGTTAAGTCTTTGAAATAAACAAAGGTTTTGTCCTATAAAATATGGAAAACAGTATCATATTTTACATTTGCCAAAGTATGATATTTCATAAAAAAAAACTACATCGCAATTAGGGGTTTTACTTGAAACCCTATATTGTTTATTACTTTCTACTCTTGTTTAAAAAGTTGGTGATTTTAAATTTACAAGAATAGATTGTTGCACATTATACATAAGTCAGTATGGTAATACAATATTTATCTGATTATTTTATGTCCTTAATAACATAATATATTTTCAATATTACAGTAGTTATACAGGGAAGACACAATATCGAAACCATGAAAAGTAAAAATGATAATTTATTGTGTATGTTTCTTGGATTTTGAAGTTTATATGTACACCACTTTAAAAGTCTATTTTCCTGGATACAATACATATTACCTAATCAATATAGCGTTAGTTTTTAAGAAATCAATGTGCTATTTAATTTTAAGTTATATTTAAATATTTATTAGTCAAACTAATTGTTGCTTGTAACAATAATTAAAATTAAACTTAAAACTGTTTCGAAACTCATGTGTTCACTGATTGAATTTAAATTTGAATTCATGTAAAGTTTTGATTAAAGTAACACCATGATTAAAGTTTCATGCCATGAACATCTGTTTAGTGTTTAAATTACTTTAACTTGCAAGAACAATCTGCTACCTGGTGTTAATAAATTTAATGTTACATTTATTTTCAGAGTTCTATTTGATCGAAGTTTTGTAGAACAGTTAGGAAATTCCTTTCAATAAATTCCAAGAATTTGTACTTTCAATACGAAACACATTATTAAATTTAACTAACCCATTTATTCAGACGATAATATATAACAAAGGAATTTGATTGACAGTTTATATATTTATTGTTTTCAACTATAGCATTTAAAATCTAAAATTCAAAAGAGTAAAAAATATAATCGTCGTCATTTGCTCTATTTGTTCATAATTTATAACCAAATGAAATGTATAAGTAGTATATAATTATTGAATCATTGTACAAATTATCTACCTTAAAAATTCTACATTTTAATTCCTTTTAGAAATATGTTTTCTTCAGAAATGAGAAAATAACAATTTGTATATAAAATTGAGAAAGAACAGTGCCATATTGGTTTAAAGATTATTTTTTCATCTAAAAAAAGTTGTATTGACTCTTGTATCGCATCAGAATAAAGATTAAGTTTAAAAACTTTAAGATAACTTATCTGATGTTTAACTAAAGTTTTATTTATTGAACTTTCCTTATAACTTATTTTATTGAGAAAATAGATTTAATTTTTTGAAATATTTATTTCAACGCTTGTCATTTAAAAAATGTTAATAGAGAGTTATAAGTAATTATGTATTATGGATTTTTTCTTAAAATATTTAGGAATTTAATTATTTTGAATTTATGTATATGATTTATTTATTAAACTGACTGGCTTATTTATTTATTTTTAAGATTAAGTACTCCTAGATACTAACTAGATTTACCTAAGAAGAAACTGTACACAAAATAACAGTATAAGGTAGTTTAATGAACTACGTTTCAAATAATGGGATAATGACACTGCAGCGTACGAAGTTATACTTTATAAATTCAACGCAGATTGTAGTGTATATGTATAGTTAGAAGTAACAAAATATTCATTATAAATACATTGAATTTAAAGAAACTCAGAATTTCTAATTATTGTATAATACTTACAACATAATTAAGTGTTCCACTTGTTTGCGTTACGTAAAGTTTAACTTATGCTGGAAGCTACTGGAGCATTAAAGTGTGGTTATAAATCTGCAATGTTAAAGAGGGCACATTTACAGGAAGGGTGTGAAACGCCAAAATATTTACTGCATCTATTTGGGCTATCCAGATCAAATGAAAGAAACCATTTAACGGGAAATATCCAATTTAACTCACACGTATTATATAGATGTGTACCAATTGCACTATGATAAAAGTAATAAACTAATTAACAGTTAAAATTGTATATTCAAAACAATATTTACATGTTAAAGTTTGCTGTGAACATTTCAAATATAATTTTTACAAAGGTTTAATATTTATATTTGGATTATTAAAAACTTATATGTAAGAAATCAGTTAATTGAATTATTTGGAAAAGCAAAATAAAATAAATAAATAGTTAAAACATATGAAACTTTAAATAATTTTAATATAAATATAGTTTATAGGGGTTAGTTCCTTATAAACTGTAGTTCTAAAAATTGCATGCTTAGCAACTCTGATTTATTTAAAACAAAATAATTTAATTGGGTTAACCCTTTTTCAGTTTATACTTAACCCTAGATTACTTATGTGAACATTTTTTACGAGATTACTTATGTATCGCAAATTTGACTAATAATAATATTTTTTTTTTACTGTAATCAAATAATTTTGTAATTATTTTTTTTAAATTATAATATTAACCTAGCATATTTTATTGCTATATTTAGAAAAAAAGAATTATAGGCTACATCAAACTATTTTATTTAAAAATAAAAAACAAGAAATAAAAAAAATTTAAACGTATAAAATGTTTGTATACATTTTAAACACATAAATAAATAATTGAGTTGTACTATTTTTTTTTTTTTTTTTGGTAAAATTCAAAAGTTTACTTTTTTATATAGGTTTTTTGGAATACTTAAAAGTTACACTGCCACTTATTTATCGTCAAATTGACTACGCGAGCTCAAGAAAACAAAGTTGCGTACTATTTGTGACAGTGAAACTGTGCAACTGACATCTGGTGTTGGATCGGGGAAGTTACTGGGAAAAAGGTTAAAAACACGCACCTATTTTGTCAGATACTGCGATTTTGAAATGGTGCATCGTCACATAAGTAATCTAGTGTTAAAACTAATATCATGGTATTTAAATAGACAAAACTTAATAGTTTACAAATATTATGTAATATACGTGGTTTAGCTATTCAGAAAATTCTATTATTTGGATGACATGACGTAATTAATTTAGGATAGGTTATATGATTTGAAGTGTTGAATGAGGTTTTGATTAGAGTTGGTACGTAACTTCAACCGGAATCATCTGGTGAGTTAATTAAATAGGCTTATTAAACGTAGGTGACAAAGACAGAAAACCACATGGAAAGGGTTAAACTTTAACTGTACCTTGAGTGGATAAAATTACTAATGGTTCCACTATTTGGTTACGCTAAGCGATTACACTCATTACACATCACACCTTTTCTTTATAAGTATAAATTAAGATGACACTTGCATCGTAGAGCGTCTTTTTCAATGTACCGTCTTTCATTTGTCGTGCAATCGCAGAGACGGGTCTATACTCATACGCCAGTATCAAAGCCTAACTGCTATAGATCGGCTTTGCTGAGTTTCCTTATCGTGTCGCTTGGTCGCGTGTTCGTGCAGTATTGAATATATCTTATTGTAAAAAGCGAGCGTGTTTTAAATAACGAAACACATGTCTAATTAAATTGTTAATAATACCTTCAACCCAACTCCCCCCTCCCCTCAAGTCCCCAAAAATCAGATATGTCACAACATTCGTCCTCTTATGCATCTAAAAATATACAAACATATTTTAAGTAACAAAACGAATGAAGTGTCCAACCAATTAAAGGGACTTATTTATAAACACTCTGTATAAATATGTTCAAATTTAAATCGCAATATTCTTATAACAAGACCGTTGATCAGTGGAAACTCATACTTTTAAATTTAGAACCAGATATCAGCTTAGAACAACGGAACTCTTTCGAAATTAATGTAATTGATTAAATTATCTCTAACCATTTATAGTAAAAACTAAAGACACATATTAAGTGACACGCTCAGAGTTGCAATACCAAACCTAAACCTGAAATTGAGCACATCAATAATTCTGACTTGAATAGGAATTGGACACCTAAAAATAAAATCGTATAGCTTTATAGAAAGACAGAAAATCCCAAATGGTTATCATAACGATAAATAAATAATTATTTCTTTTAAAATTGTGTTTTACCCAAATAATAGGCCTAAATCTTTGCTTTCAAGTTTTGAAAACTTAATTTTTATAAAATACATAGTAACCATTTACTCTAAGTTAAGTGACTAAAGTTTCAAGAACCTAACTTTATAACAATGAAACCAAGTTGCATTAAAATTACAGTCTACACAGCTGCTAATGTCATATTTTCCAATGCAACTCTTAAACGCTTAAAAAATACACAAAGGGATTTTAGGACCTATACAATGTTGTACAATTCAATTTCTACTCAAAACAAGATTAAATAAATTAAAAGTATTTAATAATAAGGCTTATTTGTCTGCATAAGACATAAGAACGATTTTGTTGTTAAAGCATACTGTCTTTTTTATTTTAGTTTATTATTTAAATTTAAGAAATAAAATCTATGAATTGCTTATATACTTTTTTTTATATTTAAAACTCTTTATTTAGTATAGAAAAAGTGAAAGCTTACTTACTAGTCTAATATATCGGTATAAACCCTGAACTAGCAAAAAAAATAACACTGGGAGAAATATACACAATATACAGTAAGGGAAAAGATTGTAGCAGAATTAAACGTGGTACTCGGTAGTTCAGTTAATAATGATGCAGTTACATTATTGTAAAACTTAAACTATTACAGAACTTCATTTAGTTAAAATTGGATTGGATCAGTAGCACTGTTACAACTTTGTTTTAGAAATAAAAATTTTACAATGATTATTTTCTTATGCCTAAATAAATGTTTCAGTACATTTAATAGTTGTGTTAAGGATAGTAACATTTGTATTAAGTTAGTAAGAACAATTATTTTTTACTAAAAAATGACTACTTTACGTACTTTTTCTGTCTGCAAATTACGTTGGACTTTCTTCTGAACTGAGATTACCGGTGCTAAGACTCCATTATTAAGTCTTATAAAAAAATCATGTGTTAATGAACATTATATTCATTAAGTCAATAACAAAAAATAATAATAAACACTACACGAACTAAAAATTGTTAGTTTTAATATTTTTTAAGAAATTTAAAACTAGTGGGTTTGTATTAAGATACTGCGAATAGATAAACTGAAGTCAAATAGTGAGTGATATTACAAATTATACGAGTATATTGCGTTAACATCTTAGATATAACAAATTTTGAGCGAATTTATGTAGGGGACGTACAAAATCAGCTTGTGTTGAGGATTATATTAAAATGTATGACTGTGACATTAAAGGTATTAACTAAAGTGGTTTAACATTAAACTATGCAAATAATTTATTTATAGTAGAGACTCATTTTATTTAAAATATTCACTATCAATTAGAAAATAAAATGTACGTTCCATCTTGAAAATATTAGTTGCTCAATCATAGAATATAAAATACAGTAACGTTTAGATGGTGGAAAGCATGTAATTGTTTTCGTTGTTCTTTATTATTTGGGATAATATTAAGCATCTTTAATTTTATATACCTGTATAAATCTGTCTCCCAAATAAACATATGTTTAGTGTACTTTCAAAAGTTTTTATAAATTATAAAAATTAAAATTAAAAATACCTTTTAGGAAACTTGAGTTAAATTTCTCGATTTTTTTTTGTGCTATAGCAATACATACAGTGCTTCTCGAACTACAAACTGTAAACATGTATAGGAAAAACAACTTGTATCAGAATAATATCATACAGGGTTAAGTTTTATA
This sequence comes from Philaenus spumarius, assembly GCA_018207615.1. NCBI lineage: Eukaryota > Metazoa > Arthropoda > Insecta > Hemiptera > Aphrophoridae > Philaenus > Philaenus spumarius. The sequence goes on along the minus strand of JAGFPH010000124.1, from coordinate 427,639 downwards.
ATTTATACAATCAATTTATGAATTATCTTATCCTTGATGTAAACATAGAATTAAGCAACCAGTAATCAAACTGCAATTGCACCTGAACCAATTGTTATGCTAGCTATTCATTTTATTGATTTTTGGCCGTTAAAAAAGATGTACCGTTTTAAAATATCACTAAACTCTATAAAAATGTCCTGCTTGAAAGTTATATAAATTGGGCGAATAAATAATAACGATTGACATAAGAGTTATTTATGTTCATCTAGGTAAATGTATTAGTAGTTGAACCAGTTGACGCCGTCTTTGCTAAATTGGCATTTACTGTGACAGAGGAACACTATAATATTTAAAATAATAACTTTAATTATTCTTGAAAAATAAACTATTTTAAATTTTTGAAAAATAAATATTTGAAGGATTGATGTTCGGAAAACTAATATAGTTAGTAAAGTTTTAAAAGGTTATTGCAAAATCGTTCAGTAAAATAAATTAAAATGAATATGTCTTATAATTATTACATTATTAATAAAATAACTACTTTGTTTAGCATTGAGTTTTGAAACCAATGGGGTCTCCAACTGAAGTTCCTAAAAATCTGATTAACTTTAAGCACTATTTCGCACGTGGTTGGTAGAACTAATGATATAATTTTTGTGATGTGTTAAACAGGTTTTATTTAATGTTTGCACTTTTCTCAACTTAATAATAATAATTAATCAAACAAGACTATTTATAGAAACAATATATTATTATAAAGGAAAACATAGACTTCACTAAACTAGAAGACGTATAAACCGAACTGAATAAAACAAAACTCTGACAAACCATAGATGAATTGCAACTTTAAAGTTCCAGCAATAATTACTAAAAGCATGACATAAAGAGTACTAATTTGTTTTCAATTTCATATTAATTAAATTTAAATAAAAAAATTAATGTAAATTTTTACTGTACAAATACAAAATTTATTATGGTATTTTCAACTGTTTGTATTAGAAAATAAAAATTTTTTCGTACGTTTTTACAAAACAGCCCTAAATGATAAATTTTTGTAAACATTCTCTAATCAAAATGGATAAATTAATCTAATTGTATAAAAATATTAAATAACAAAACTGACTTACAATGGCTGATTGTAAATGTAAGAATTTACCGCAACACGTTTATTTAGCCAATATAGAGAAATAAATATCAGTTTAAAGGTAGTTCTTTTCATCTTTTAAATCTAGTACCATGCCACATATCATGTACATTCCCATAAAACACCTGCATCTAATAGATAACTAAAACTTAAACCATAAACATTAGTCCGAAACATGTAATTTTGTTGATCACTTCTCAATAGTTATTTACAAGTTTATACAAGTGTAATGGAAAATATTTTTAAATTTACTAATTTGTAAAAAATTTGCTTAAGCTGCATTATTGATAACACTTTCACATGATTTTATGTATTAAATATTTTAATAAAGATTTCTCATACTAACTGTTAATATAAATATATTAGGATAAAAGTTTTTGGGTAATCAGCTAGTTTACTTGCCATAGGCTGGAAATGTAATTCTTTTAATGTGCTAGTTTCAACTGAAATTATAGTTTATAATATTGTAAGTTCAGTACTTCTATAAAACTAGTACGTGAGATATTAAAAATAACAGAAATGGCATTAGTAAATCTTAAAATTAATTTAAATACTAATAATACAACACACGAATATGAACGGGTTTTCATAAAATAATAAAACGAAGCAAAATGTGCAGGTGCCCATCTAGATACATGTTGGCTAATGTCCAGGTGCTCTTTACATTAATTTAAAGGGTCATTTTACTTCAACAGGTGGTCCCTTGGGTGTAATTGTTCGTCTCTGAATGGTAGTTAAATAAATATATAATTCTAAGGAGGCACTAGCCACGTTTAAAATTATTTGTGTTATAAAAAGAATTTCAGTTATATTTGTTAAAAGACAGGATTGTAATTGTCTTTAGTCTCAGATCATAAATATTAACAACGTCATTTCGCTTCGTCCAAATTCTTATTAATTTACCGTTGGCATACAATCGAACTTATTTTTTACATCGCTTTTGCTTTCGAAATGTCCCAAATGTCAGTGAAAAACTATAATAATCTTTCAAAAATTTCACGTGTAGTTTATATATTTTAAGTTCAACTTAAATAACTGATAGCTAAAATTATCTTTATGCAATACAGTTTAGACATTAAGATTCAACTATGCTTTTATTTATAACAGTACTTGTAGGCAAGATATATGTTCCGTCCTTATTCAATCTCCCGTGAGGTTTAGTATTTAGTTAACAAATCATTTAAACAATGTTGTATTTGAATTAACTAAGTTTAAACATAAATTGTTTATATTTGTTCAAGTAGAGAAATACTTATCACTTAAAGTTACTGCATTGCATATCAATTTATTAACACACAGATAGCAGTGTATTTTGTAAAATACTAAACACTTTAATCAGTTTGGTTATTTTCATTTTTACACACTGAATTATGTTTGATGTCTTTAAAATACAAACTAATTAATACAATAATAACAATACAATGAAAATTGAATATCAAATTCTAAAAGGTCTTTAAAATACCACAAAACATTTCCATGGCCTTAAATAAAATTTACAAGAGCTATTGTAACAACTTTCAACATGATTCACTAAAGAAAATGGCTACTACAACCATGCAAATCTTCTAAATTGGCTAGAAAGACAGTTTTCCTCGTTATTTGCAGTCTGCCAGAGTAAGCAAACACTCTGCGCATACTAAGGGTTCATTACAACAGCGGAGAACGTTAAATGTAAATAAGAAGTTAAGAGAAAGACATTTATTTTTAGTGCAGACAAATTTACAATACCGTACCGAAAATAATGATTTGACAGATTGTATTTTTTGAAATTATTGCCTTCTTGTCATAGGAATTTAAAAATTAGGAAAAGATTCAGCATACAATAAAATAAATAAGAACTTTATTTTATTTTATTTATCTAGTTTTAAAATATTAATGGTACGAATTTGTAATTATTGGATTGAAATAATTTTCTCGTTTCAATCAAATAATGTACAAGATCAATTACCTGATTATCTTGCATCTTTGTATTACAACCACAACGCCAATTTGATCAATGTGAATTTGATGTGTCTATTCATAAATCTCTTTCGCCTCAGTTTGCTTTGTTCTTTTGTCATACCGTCGACATCAGTAATATAGTTGCATTGCAACTCTCAATGTCAAAACACGCCAGGATTTAAAAATATTCAATCCATCGATTTAAAATAAAATCCACAGTAATAATCACAGAATATATTGTACAATTGATAATATCACTTCTGATTTAGTTTTCCCTTAACTTTCTATCTCTTCAAAAAAGGGCTCAGGTAATAAAAACAATTGCCCGCGTTTGTTTAAAAGTATTACACTAAGTAATATTATATATAATTTGAAGAAAACCAAACAACGCATTTGCCGCAAATAAGAAATAAATAGATTTTGAATTTACAAAATTGCAAACGGTCGATATGAAATTGGTAATAAGCCTAGTCCTACAACTAAATCGAAGCGTTCAAGTTTGTTACCACTTTCATACTTTAGCTTATTAACTATGTTTTATAAATATTTGTAAAATAGTTTTCTTGAAGAAAATATATTTTGTAATTATAATATTTATGTATTCCATAATTTTATAATTTTTATTAAACTAAATTTTTAAATACACCCGAAATAAGTATTATTAGGAATTTATTGTGTATTAGTTTAATTCGATTAAGAACTTTTTACACATTTAAATTTTATAATTTATGTTGAAAGAATCGTTTATGCTTTATTACAACTTGTTTTAAGTTCAGTTTTAGCGTATTACTTTATACGTTGTTTGGAAGATTTATTTTCTGAGGCACATAAAACAAAATGTAGACCATATAAGTTGATGACTTATATTAATATTGAAAACTTAAAAAAAAAGTAAAAAACAGTTTATAGATTTCTGGAATACAAAAAAGAAACAGTAAAACTGTAGCCATGGATACTATCCATTCGTCTAATAATGACTACAAAAAGTGAATGTCGAAAAATGTTAGTAATATACGTAGTGACACTTTTACAAGGTGTATAATAATAATACTAAAACCCATACGTCGTTTTTGCTAACTTTAAGAAACAGATTTTTAACTCAAAGAATGTAAATATGTTATTTATAAAATTAAGATATTTAAGTAATAATATATAAAACACTACACTGTTATTGAATAATACGCGAACTGTGGTACTTGATCAAAATCTATAACAATGTTTACATATTATAAAAACAATAAACCCTCAAAGACATTTTCAAATTTCAAAGAAGCCTTTCTGGAAGAAGCAAACCTGATGTAACAAATAATGTAGTCAAAACTTACTTTTCTTAGTTTCCTTGTTTTTTTTTTATAAGCAATCTTATATTTCATTTTACCTCTTGTAACTTGTATTGTATGCAGGCAATACATGCTTAGTACGTATGCATATCTTAAATATTTAGCGTTTCATCTTCACAATGACAATTAACTAAATAGCATTATTAGAATCAGATGTTAGTTTTGCAATTTACAAATTGTTGGTTGCGCTGTCCTTAGCACTAATTCCCACAGGTACTTAGTTTAAAGCGTTCAATTGATACACTTTAATTACAGAAGCTCTTACAGTCAAGAACTAAACGTAACAAGCTGGTATCCCTTTGTTACACAGGTAGTCGGATAATGTAACACAATGTTTTCTAGAGCAATCAGTGCGCTATGTTAAACCCACTTTGGTCTGGTGAAGGTAAACCAATTTTATCTTTACACATTTGAATTGCTAATTTAAATACAACAAAAACATAACATCATAGAAAATGCACATGTTTCCATAACGAAATGTCTTCCATTTGTTTATCGCGGTTCTACAGTTCTGCGGTTAAATTAAAATAAAAACGAATGCCATAGCATGCGTGTCCCAAAGAGAGAACATAAAAATGAGGTGGAGCGGCCATGTTGAATGCCATAGCAAGCGTGTCCCAAAGAGAGAACATAAAAATGAGGTGGAGCGGCCATGTTGAATGC